>CM064887.1:26262125-26339625 GCA_030347415.2 Decapterus maruadsi
GAAATTAGGGCTAATGATTGTTTTTAGACACTTTTTACTTTCTGCAGATTTTCACTTGAAATAAGTAGAAAAATCAAGTTCTTCAAGCACTGGCAGATTTTTCTACTGATTTCCAGTGAAACTAGAGCTGAGTTTTTGCAGTGTAACCTCTGACAGTCCTGACGGCCGTCACCTGTGCTGGTGTCGGTGAGCAGCGGCGCGGCGGTGGAGCCCAGGTCCTGGATCAGTCCTCCCAGCTCCAGCAGACAGCAGGTCAACACCGACCCACTGACGGAGACGTCCGACAGCCGGGACTCCATGTTCCCCTCAGACAGAGCTGCATCTGCACACAGACAATTTGATAATGTACAGTGTTTTCCTCCGTTAAAGGGATAGTTCAACATTTAGTCAAACTGCAGTAGGTTTGTTACCTTTAATTGTCGGTGCAGGCTATTTTTAGAACGGCGGAGCAGAGCCGTGAGCTGCTCAGAGCTACACTACGGAGGCTCATGGGAGCGTTGTGGAGTTGTTGGATTGTGTATTTGATGAGTTTGATGAGGGAAACCAAGAAATCCCATGAGCCTCCGTAGCGTAGCTCTGAGCAGCTCACGGCTCTGCTCCGCCGCTCTAAAAATAGCTTGCACCGACAATTAAAGGTAATGAACCTACTGCTATGACTATAGGGGTTATGGTGATGGGCCAGTTTGACTAAATGTTGAACTGTCCCTTTAAGACCTTATGAATAAATAACAACACACGTCTGATCAACATCGATATTATAAAAGTTTCCTCACCGATGGCTGGTCTGTACGTTGCCACGGTGACGCAGAGCAGCTTGGCGGCGCTGGTCTGAGCCTTCTCCCCCAGCAGAGACACGCAGCTCCGCAGCACGAAGGTCACGCAGCAGCGCGTTACCACGGCGTCAGACGGCGTCTGATTGGCCCGAGTGTGAGACGCCAACTCCATCAGCAGAGACAGGAAGGAGGAGAAGTTCACCTCCAACCAGGAGGCGCCGAGCGAGGAGACGAACACCACACAGGCCTGGAGGGGGGGTGAAGAGGAGGAATCAATGAACGAGTGAATGAACAAGTAAATGAATGAGTGAATCAGTGAATAAACGACTGAGTAAACGACTGAATAAACAAGTGACTTTACGAGTGAATGAACAAATAAATAAATGAGTCAATGAACAAGTGAATAAACAAGTTATTTAACAAGTGAATCAGTGAATAAACGGGTGGATGAATGAGTGAACAAACAACTGAACAAGTGAGTGAGTAAACAAGTGAATGAACAAATTAATAAACAAGTGAATGAACAAATGAATGAACGAGTGAATCAATGAATAAACGAGTGAAAGAACGAATAGGTGAACGAGTGAATGTACGAATGAACGGACGAGTGAGTAAACAAATGAATGAACAAATAAATGTATGAGTGAATGAACAAATGAATGAACGAGTAAATAAACGAATGAATGAACAAGTGAAATGATTTAACGACTGAACAAATGAGTGAATGAATGAATGATGAATGAGTGAATGGATGAGTGAGTGATGAATGAGTGAATGAATGAGTGATGAATAAGTGAATGAATGAGTGAGTGATGAATGAGTGAATGAGTGAGTGAATGAGTGAGTGATGAATGAGTGAGTGATGAATGAGTGAATGAGTGAGTGATGAATGAGTGAGTGATGAATGAGTGATGAATGAGTGAATGATGAATGAGTGAGTGATGAATGAGTGAATGGATGATTGAGTGATGAATGAGTGAGTGATGATTGAGTGATGAATGAGTGAATGATGAATGATGAATGAGTGAGTGATGAATGAGTGAATGAGTGAATGATGAATGAGTGAATGAGTGAATGATGAATGAGTGAATGATGAATGAGTGAATGAGTGAATGATGAATGAGTGAGTGATGAATGAGTGAATGGATGATTGAGTGATGAATGAGTGAATGATGATTGAGTGAATGATGAATGAGTGAGTGCAGACCTGTGTGACTCCGATGCGGACGTCTTTCCCCACCGAGCTCGTTCCCTTCAACATGTCTCCACTGGCGCGGAGGAAACTGGCTCCGCCCCTCAGGAAGCCGGCCGTCAGCAGATCCATCGCCTCCTCCAGCGAGCCGCGGCTCCGCCCACTCTGCCTCGCCGCCGCCGCTGTCAACACACACACACACACACACAGGTCACACCCCCTTCCCTCCGTCACACCTACTGTTAACCACATGGACCAATCAGAGCGCCGTACCGGTGGCGGGCGGCCGCGGCTCCACGGCGGCGGCGAGCAGCGTCCCCAGCAGCTTCGCCACGGAAACGCGGACGCTGTAGCTGGAGCCTTCGAAGGCTCTGAAGCAGAGCGTCGCCACGTTCTCCAGCTCGCTGGTCCACAGGAAGGACGCCTCGCGGTGCAGCTCTAGCAGACACTACACACACACACACACACACACACGCCTTAGCTCCTCCCACTCACAGGTCACATGACACCAACAGGAAGTACAAACCAGCGCTGCCCGGGTGAATTTCATTGGACGATAAGTCACAAAAACACAAATATTTGACCCTCGTCTTTGTTCAAATTAAGTCAAAATCTCTATGAATGAGGCCAGAGGGCTTTTAATTTGAAGGGCCAGAACAGGAAGTTGTGACATCATTTGTGGATCATTTTATGAAGAAGAAGGACGGAGGGGACGCACCTTGGCGGCGGCGCAGCGCACGGCCATGGAGCGGTCCGTCAGACACGTCCTCGCCGCCTTGTAGACGTCGCGGTGACACGGGACGGCGCTGACGCCCAGACCGCGCAGCATCTTCTCCACGCTCAGCATGATCTCATAGCGACCCTGAGACTGAGAGACAGAGGGGGGGAGGGGTTGTCATGGAAACGGCAGCGATCGAGAAGAAGCTTGTTAAAGGGATAGTTCAACATTTTGCCATAATCCCTAAACTCTGTTGTTATTCTACAGTGCGATGAGGCGTTCAGGGAACCTCGTACCTCTGCGCTCTTCATGGCCTTCAGCAGGTTGGTCAGCGTGTCCCTGAAGGAGCCGCTCAGCATCCGGCCCAGCTGCTCGTACAAGGCGCCCAAACACGCCACGGCCGCCCTGCAGCACACACACACACAAACACACACAAACACATCATCGTCACGTCAACGCTCCGATTTCCCAGCTTCACCGCAGGACGTGAACGCAGCAGCAGCCTGACTCACAGCCGCGTGGGGAGGCCGGACGGCGAGTCGTCTCTGCTGCGGATGATGTCATTGCACCGCTCCACCAATAGGCTGGAGGGCACGGGGTCTCCCAGGCGGTAGAGCAGGGCCAGGCAGTGGGCCAGCAGCCAGCGGGTCGGCGGCCCGGGAGAGCCAATCAGAACGGCCGACAGCTGCTCCACCAGGCGGCGCTGGTTCTGTTTGATGTCGACCTGAGGGGGAGGAGCCAAAATGAGTGAATGAACAAGTGAATACACAAGTGAATAGATGAGTGAATGAATGAATTAATAGACGAATGAATGAAAGAGAGAATGAACGAGTGAATGAACAAGAGAATGAAGGAGTGAATAAATGAATGAATAAACGAGTGAATAAACGAGTGATGAACGAATGAGTGAAAGAGTGAATAATCAAGTAAATTAATTAATTAATAAACGAGTGAATGAAAGAGAGAATGAATGAGTGAATAAACAAGTGAGTAATGGGTGAAGGAACGAGTGAATAAACAAGTGATGAACAAATGAGTGAAAGAGTGAATAAACGACGAATGACTGAACGAGTGAATGAACAAGTGAATAAACGAGTGAATGAATGAGTGATGAACGAATGAGTGAATAAATGAGTGAATGAACATGTGAATAAATGAGGGAACAAATGAGTGAATAGACAAGTGAATGAACAAGTGAGTAAATGAGTGAATTTAGGAGTGAATGAATGTGTGAGTGAACAAGTGAATGAACAAGTGAATCAGTGAATAAACTAGTGAATGAACGAGTGAATAAACGAGTGAGTACACAAGTGAATAAACGAGTGAATGAATGAGTGATGAACGAATGTGTGTATAAATGAGGGAACAAATGAGTGAATAGACAAGTGAGTGAATGAGTGAATGAACAAGTGAATCAGTGAATAAACTAGTGAATGGACGAGTGAGTAAATGAGTGATTGAATAAGTGAGTGAACAAGTGAATGAATGAGTGATGAACGAGTGAGTAAAACCGGAGGAGGAGGAGGGGGCGGAGTCAAACATGTCCTGTCTGGGCCGCCGTAGTGAGTCTCACCCTGTCCGTGGAGGGGAGGAGCTTCTTCAGGTGGTTCAGCCACTCGAAGATAAACTCCGCCCTCTGGTGCTCGCCGAGCTGAGCGCACGCCTCCTCGTTGAGCAGGAGGCTGTGAGCGCGCTCCATCCTGACGCTCTGGCTCCGCCCCCTCCTCTCAGCGACGGACACGCCCCCTCTGCAGCGCCATGAATCCTGAAACCTGGAGAAACAAACTCTGTCAATCAGTGAACCAGGTCTGTTTCAGGTTAAAGGGACAGTTCAACATTTAGTCAGATCCTCCTCTCACCATAACCCCTAGAGTCACAGCAGCAGGTTCTTCACCTTTAATGATCGCATTTTGCATGTTGTTTTGAGATCAGCAGAGCAGAGACGTAAGCGCTGCAGAGTGAGCAGTACTTGTTGTGACCTGCACATTCACCACGCCATGAGATAATAACACAACGTACCAGACATGCAGACGGAACCTGTACCGTTCACTTCCACTGTGTTCACTGAGCAGCTCACGTCTCTGCTCCGCCCATCTCAAAACAACATGCACCGATGATTAAAGGTGATGAACCTGCTGCTACAGGGATTATGATGAGAGGGGGGTCTGGCTAAATGTTGGACTGTCCCTTTAAAGCCGTTTCCCAGCTGCAGCTCTTTGTGCTGCGTTCAGGTGCCACTTGGACGTGTTCTGTGTTCACGTGCGGTTTTGTTCCGGACACACGTGTTGTTGGACCGCGGAGCCGTTACATCAGAGTTGTGTTCAGTCCCAGTGAGGAAGTGACGGGTCGGAGCGAGAGCAGCTCATCCATTATTCAACAGCACAACTTTGTCTGCTGCATCAACACACACACAGACACACACACAGACACACAAACAGTTCAAAGAGGCTGCAGTCTCAGTCTGAGCTTTTAATAACCACAGGACGTCGGCTCGCTGTCTTCACATCACCATCACCCTCTGATCTGTCGTTTTCTCTATAAAACACCAGGAAACTATAAATAGATGATGTAAAGTTAAAGATGTGACAGCACGGCTACGGTGGCCCTGAAGGCCCAACACACAACACTGCAGCTTAGTATTAAAGACTAATTACTATTATTATTACCTTTATTTAACCAGGTTTGTCTCATTGAGATCAAAGTAGAGCTGCAACTAATGTTATTTTCAGTATTGATGATGCTGTAGGTCATTTAAACGATTAATTGATTAGTCATTTGGTCAATAAAATGTCTAAAAACATCAGTCAGTGTTTGTCAAACCACCAGACGACGTCCTCAAACGTCTTGTTTTGTCCACAAACCAAAGAGACTCAGTTTATCGTCATAAAGGAACAAAGAAACCAGAAATATTCACATTGAAGAAGCTGAAAAAAAAAAAACAACTCAAACCTGCTCCACCTGAGCCTGATGACGTCACAGTTGCAGGTGCAGCACCTTGGCCACTGACGTCACTTCTTCTTTGTGACATTACAATGTATTGTATGTATGATATTAAAAAGTATAAACAAATAAAATAATTTAACCACTGGGCGTCAAGGTGTTGAAGGTGCGTTCAGGTACAACTGCATTTCTGACCTCTAATGGAACTATTACTACATTTCCAAACATGTGGGTTTAAACTGGATTAAAAACGGGCTCGGGGTGTTTCTTGTTTCTTGTAACTGGGTCAGAGACAGAGAGACGTGTCGCTGTCTTCGCCTCCTTCAGTGGAAACTCAGGAGCATCTTCTACTTTGAGGTTTGGTGCAACAAAAACAGAGCCGTGAACGCACCATCACTCATAAAGGCATGCAGCCAAACTGAGCTAACGATGCTAACAGCGGCTGTTCGGTCCTGGTTAACGTTTCTGTCGCTTCGCTGGTTCAACAAACTCACATTTTAAACCTTGTGCTGATGTTTTATTTACGTTGAGGAGACAAAACTCTGCAGTTAGCATCGGGTGGCTAACCCGGTGAGCTAACGGGGCAAAAAAAGTTTACACACAAAACCAGCACGAAAACCGGAACAGTTTACCTGTAAAGAGTCCGTTAAAGTCCGGTAATCCGCGCGAGGAAGGTGTCAGTCCCGTGAGACACCGACACCAAGTTTATTTCAGTTTATTTTGATGCTGTAAATGTCTCCGGACGAACAGCTGAGCTCCCCGCGGCTGAATGCAGCCGAGCGTCGAGTCCGCAGCAACGAACCGCGTCAACATCCGGTCACGGTTTTTCAAAATAAAACAAAACTCTTCGGCCGTCGTTGTGGCAAGCACTCTTTTTTATGGGCGATTGTTGTGTTGTTTTATGTGATCTTTTATGAAGTCAATATAAGTGAAATTATTAACACATTTAACTACATTTATGTGGAATTTTCTTTAATCATTTTAACTATTTTAGCTTTCTAAAGATTTTTTCTATTCTATTCTACTCTAACCAGAATGTAAAATAAATACATTATGTCTGCATCTATGGTGCTCAGTCTAAATGATTGTGCATACAGTATAAACAATGATTCAACATTACACAATTAACAGTTTTTATTTATGTTAGAGGCATGTTTCTGTGGATTCAACAAACATGAAGTCACTCTCAGTCACTGATGCCTGTAATAAATTACAAAAAGACAGTACAAGATGAATGATTATGTTCATTTTATTATTCTTTCTTAGTTATTACAGTATTTAAATTTGTACTTGAAATAATGTATAAATTCATGTCCTTGTTACAGTCTTGTTTTAATTTATTAACAGGAATGGCTGTTTCCGGTCTATCTGCCGCTACCTTAACTACTCGGCTGATGCTAGTGAATCGATTGAGGAATCATCGATCGTCTCCACTGCCAACAACATAGCGATACATTAAAACACTACCGCCCTGAGTTTTGTCTTCCAGGTATTAGTCATTAAAGGGATAGCTCACCTAAAATTCAAATTTCAATTCAATTATCTCCTCCCCCTCATGTCGACTAAGAGCTGTGAGAGTTTTCAGAGTCCTCCATTCCTTCTCTGAGTTACGGGGGGTCCACGCAGCAGGACTTGTCCATATAACGATTGTCAATGGATACCACTTTTCTTGGTCCAAAAAGACACACCAAAAAACATCCAGATCCCTCCATACTGCTCGTCTGTAATGTCCCTCTGGTGTTGAAGCCCCCACAGGAGAAACTGTTCTGAAAAAAATTAAATAAGTCAATTTCTCATGTCTCCCGACATGAGAAATTGTTCCGCCGGTCATGAAAGATTTGCACTTATTTACTTCAAAACTAGATCTAATTAAAAGTCTCGTGTGAGACCCAAGTTGACGCTTGGTGCGTTCAGGTGCAGTCAGAAGCTCCCGTTTGTGTCGTAAACACAGGAACTCCCTCAACTCTTGACTTGCTTGAAGTAAATAAACTTCTAGTCTGACCCTGTCCGTGGCTTTGAGGGATGGAAACAGCCTAAACAGCACAACTTCAATCCGCTCCCATGGCGATGCGGGGACAGACACAACTACAGGAGACAAAAACAGGAGACATTAAACTGAAAACCTTCCTTCTTTTAGACCCAAAATGTTAGGAACGTTCAGCCCCCAGTTGAATTTGCCCGGAATTGTCCTTTAAGGCCCCGTGGAGGCTGGGACCGGCCCTGCTGAACACGAACAGGGATGAACGCCAAACGCGGGAGGAAGGAAGGATCGATCCAGCCTCCGTCAGTCTGAGTAATCGATCACCGAGCGAACATGACTGACGGTGCTAGAAGTTTCCATGATCCTGTAACTGAAAGTGTTGCCTTCACGGTCCGTGTCAGCGGCTCCTCCGTGGTTCACCGGACCAGATACCGGACCGGACCGGGCAGTGGGTCCAGCCGGCTACCGGGCTGAGCTAACGGCTAACAGCGGGCGGAGCTAGCGGCTAACGGGGTGAGCTAGCGGCTAACGGCCGACGGACGGAGCCTGGTCCCGGCGGGATGTTCGGCTGTCTGGTCGCCGGCCGCCTGGTGCAGACCGACGCGGTGCAGGTCTCCCCGGACAAGTTCGTGTTCAACCTGCCGGACTCGGAGAGCGTGAAGCACGTGGTGGTGTTCATGCTGGGCACCGTGCCGTTCCCCGCCGGCATGGGCGGCGCCGTCTACTTCTCCTTCCCGGACCCCGCGGGGGGCGCCGGCGGCGGCGGCGGCGGCTCCGTGTGGCAGCTGCTCGGCTTCATCACCAACGACAAGCCCAGCGCCATCTTCAAGATCTCCGGGCTGAAGGCCGGGGAGGGCGGCGGGGCGCACCCCTTCGGCTCCATGGGCTCCTCCATGGGCTCCTCCGGCCCCTCCGGCTCCATGGCCCAGGTACACAACATTACATACACTTTATTTACATGTGTACATTTGTTATGGTTCTCAAAGTGAGGTCGGGGACCCCCAGGGTCGTTGACAGGGTTCAAGAGGGTCACAACTTTTACCACTTTTTTCTAGAAGTGTGTAAACGTTCAGGGAGAAATTGTAGCCTAAACATTATCCCAGAAATTTCTCCACAGCTTTTCCAAAAATTCACGCCATTGGCCCCAATTTAAAGGTCCATTCACTAAAAATAGTCTCAAAACAAATGCTTCAATATTTTGTCCAACAGATGTCCACGGTCTAATTGTCCTTGATGTAAAAAAGTTAGACAACTACTGAATACACTCAGGATATAAACATAATAAAAGTAATGATTAACAAGTGCACACAATTTAAAAGAAAAGATGTGAAACAATATACAACAATAAATATGATACTTTACACTGCACCTAAGGATATTGCACATTTCCTGTTTTATTGTCCATTAGAGCTGCAATTAACCATTATTTTCATTATCGATACCAGACGACGTCCTCTAACGTCTTGTTTTGTCCACAAACCAAAGAGACTCAGTTTATCGTCATAAAGGAACAAAGAAACAGAAATATTCACATTGAAGAAGCTGCAATTAGAGAATCTGGAGCTTTTTTCTTCTTTAAAATCTACTGATTACCTGATAATTCCCTGATCAGAACAGTTGACCATTAGCCTCCTTCGTGCAGGTGGGGGTGTCGGTGGAGGCTCTGGACCAGCTGGCCCAGCAGACGCCGGCGTCCGGCGCCGCCGTGTCCACCGTGGACTCGTTCCTGCAGTTCACCCAGAAGATGCTGGACAGCCTCTACAACTTCGCCTCGTCCTTCGCCGTCACGCAGGCGCAGATGGCGCCCAACCCCAACGAGACCTTCATCCCGTCCAGCTGCGTCCTCAAGTGGTACGAGAACTTCCAGCGGCGGATGGCGCAGAACCCGACCTTCTGGAAGAGCTGACGCCGCCACAGACTCTGAACCAGAGACGTGGACGGTGTCTCAGTGCCTACAGATCATTATTATTACTAATAATAAAAGTCTGTGACAGTTTTCAACCCGCCGTCTCCTCCTTGACTCAGAGCTGAAACTAATGATAAACATCACAACAACACACTTACAGATCGATTTGAATAAGAACTTCTGGATGAACACCTTTTTTGATTTTTAGATTGACTGACGTGGGTTTACAAGACACTAAACATTGTAAATACATTCAGACGTGGCTAATAAATATCTGTCCATAGACTCATGCAGTGGTTTTCTTTTTATTCTGAGTTAAAAAACAGGCAGTTTTTAAAAAATAACCAAAACAATAATAGTAAGCAGTCTTACTCCTTAGTGAAGGAAAATCTAAAATCATAGCTGGAGCTGGAGTAAAATGTAATGTTGTGTTACATTCATGTGATTACAGACCCAGGTCCAACACACTAAAGGCTACGATGGTAAAGAGTTGATCATTAATAACAATGAATGAATGAATTTATTTGTCCTTCACAGGAAAATTGTTGCCGCCATTACATACATGCTGCCTCGAGAAGTGCGAAAACAAACAAACACCACCTCATTCACGCCTTTCCACCACTCATACGCCACATACACATTACATGGATAACAACAACAGTAACATGTCTTGTCTCCAGAGCAGAGTCCGGTATCTGGTATCAGACCGAGTGTTTGTCAGACTTCTATGTTATAACTTAGTTCTTTGAGACATCACATGAATCCATACGTCAGGTCTATTATTCAACAGCTTGGAGACTGAAATACAGACCTGTGGTTGGTGCCGAGCCACTGCAGTGGAACCTTCACAATAAGAGCGGGGGTTTGAATTATGATTATTATTGTAAAGTTGCATCAACTCTACATCCTGTGTCTCATTCAGCCAGCAGGTGGCGCCTCAGCTTCAGCTACAACTTCCTGTTGCTTCGCTGCAGTGAGAACAGATCAGATGATCAATCAGCAGCAGCTGCAACAACATCTGGATGAAGCAGCTGTTTTCAGACTTCTCTCCTGGAAGGTGAAGAAAAGTCTGGTTGAGTTCAGCTCCAAGAAACAAGAAACCAAACATGTCAGTTCACTAACTCACAGTCTAACCAGGAATATTTGTCTTATTTCTACTCTAAACTCATCTCACTATAAGTTAAATCACATTAAAGCAGCTTGTTTTCAACACTTTTTACTTCTTTCAAGCAGGTTTTCACTGTAAATCAGTAGAAAAATCCTTTTCTTTCTTATTACAAACATTAAAAACTTATTTCAAGTGAAAATTCGTTTGAAACAAGTGAAAATGATCTAAAAACAAGTTAATTTCTAGGTGATGAGTCTGATTTTAAGTGGAAAGAGTTTAGTTTGGACTAGAAATAAGAAAGATTGTGAGTTTCTGCAGCGTGTTGTAACGTTTGGGAGGGGCTGAGGAGGAGGAGGAGGAGGAGGAAGAGGAGGAGGAGGAAGAGGAGGAGGAGGAAGAGGAGGAGGGCGTGGAGCTGCTGCTTCAGCCGATAAACTCTTACATAACAGACCTCACACACACAAACACACACTCAGCTGACTGTGTGTGTGGTTCATTAGCCGTCCAGTCCAGTCCAGTGTGTGTGTGTGTGTGTGTGTGTGTGCAGCAGGATGTTGCAGGAGCTGCTGCTGCTCGGAGCGCTGCTGCTGCTCGGCCTCTACTGCCTCCTCCTCGCCACCGTGCTCAAACTGCCCCGATGCACCGCCACCGTCCAGCTGCACGGGAAGACCGCCGTGGTCACCGGTGAGTTCAGGGCCTGTGGGAGAAAAGGGAAGCGAGAGGGAGGGGGGGGGGTTGGAGGAGAGATTAGTTCTCGTGTTCTCACTTCCTCTGATTATTCACTTCACTCAGTTGTTGCTGCTTTGTTTTCAAACTGTGTTGAAATGAGAGCTGCTGTCTCAGAACCATGAAGAGATTCTGATTCTGAAATCTATTCAACTGTTTAACTGATGCATCTGGAAAAAAAATGTTGTTTTTGCAGCACAAACAACTGCAGCTGGACTTGGATCATGAACCAGAGACTCGGCTGCTTCTCCCTTTAGTCCCAGGATGTTTGGGAAGAGGACGGGATCCGTCCAAACCCTCAGACAACTGTCTCTCAATCTGTGTCTATTCTTTGTAGGTGTTTTGGAGAAGGCTTTTATTCAGGGTTTATATCACACAGGGGTTTTAAACCTCTCCTGTACTGAGGCTACTGTTGTTGTTTCATTTCTGTTTTTGTTATTGTCATTGATTTTCACGGTGCAAATAAAAGGCAAGGCAGTTTAATTTGTATAGCCCAATTTAACAAACAGTTTGTCTCATAGGGCTTTACATCCCATAATAACAACATCCTCTGTCCTTAGACTTGGAGGAAAAACTCCATGGACCCCCTCTCCCCCAGGACGGACAGACGGGACAGAGACGTTGTTACAGACAAGAACACAGTTTAGAACAGAGGATGTAGAAACATGTTGACAACAGCTGGAGGAGGAAGCTTCTTGTGGGGGGGGGGGGGGGTGAGGGGGGGGCAGGGAGAGCAGGCCAGCTTGACCTGACCTTCTTGGCCAGGTCACCCTTGCGAAAGAGATCCTGATCTCAATGGGCTTTTATCTGGTTAAATAAAGGTTAATAAAAATAAAAAGCTTAATGGGAGGACTGGACAGCAGACCGGTTTAACAGCAGGGGAAGGGGGGGCGGGGGGGTGAAACCAAAACTAGGATATTCAGGATCAAAGCTCCAGAGCAGAAGCTGAGAGTTCACAGATAAACAACAACAGACTCAGTGGTTTAAACGTCTCCTGTGGTTCTGGTCCCGTCCTGCAGGAGCCAACACCGGCATCGGTAAGACCACGGCCCTGGACCTGGCCCGGAGGGGGGCCAGGGTCATCCTGGCGTGTCGGGACCGAGGCCGAGCGGAGGCAGCGATCCGGGACATCGTCCAGGTAACGAGCCGGTCTGGAGTTCCTCAGGGCTCCGCTCCAGGTCCTCCTCTGTTCTGATAACACCTCTGACCTCTGACCTCTGACCTCTGACCTCTGACCCCTGACCTCTGACCTGTGGTGGTCTCGTCCTGACCAGGAGACGGGGAACAACCAGGTGGTCTTCATGCAGCTTGACCTCGCCAGCCTCCAGTCCGTTCGCTCGTTTGCCGACGACTTCCTGCGGTCGGAGTCCAGACTGGACCTGCTCATCAACAACGCAGGTCAGACCTCGTGGCGCCGCGTCGTGTAATGATGTCATTCATCTTCACCTCATGATGTCATAACAACTTGTCCACCAGAGCGTTGTGGAGTTGTTGGATTGTGTATTTGATGAGTTTGATGAGGGAAACCAAGAAATCCCATGAGCCTCCGTAGCGTAGCTCTGAGCAGCTCACGGCTCTGCTCCGCCGTTCTAAATATTGCTTGCACCCATAATTAAAGGTCTTTACTTCCTGGCGTCTCCGTCCTCAGGTCTGATGAACGGCGGGAAGACGGAGGACGGGTTCGGGATGATCTTCGGTGTCAACCACCTGGGCCACTTCCTGCTGACGGTGCTGCTGCTGGAGCGGCTGAAGGCGAGCGGGCCGAGCCGCGTGGTCACCGTGGCGTCCAAAGCCTACTCCTTCGGGAAGCTGGACTTCAACTGCCTGACGAGCCACAAGGAGCTGGTTCTGGGCAGCGGCGACTTCAGCCTCTTCCAGAGTTACTCCTGCAGCAAGCTGTGCAACGTGCTGTTCACCCACGAGCTCGCCAAGCGGCTGCAGGACTCAGAGGTCACCTGCTACAGCCTGCACCCAGGTCAGGACCGCACGCAGCGCCACCACGCGCAGCGCCACCACCCCGACTCTGTCACGGCTCAGCTCAGTTAAAGTTATAGCGTAAATTTAACCCGTGGTCCAATGCAGTGGTTCTCAAACCTTTTCCTAAATTGGCACAAACACCAGAAATACACAAATATTAGTTCTGAGACTGAAGAATATTGCTTTTTTAGTCAATATACGTTCAAATTTGGGCCAAAGGGGTGAATTTTTGGAAATATTATAGAGAAAAATTCTCAAAAAAAAAAGGAAAAAAATAATAATTCTAGAAAAAGTGGAAAAATAAAAAAATTACAAAAACACAATTTCTCTAAGAACATTTAAAATGATCCGAAAAAAAAGTAATTTAAAAAAAAATAGAAAAATTGGCAAAATTTTAAAAAAAAGAAAAGAAAAGGAAAAATCTAAAAAAAAGTTTAAAAATTCTGGAAATTCTGGAAAAAAAGTGGTACAATTTATCTAAAAAAATCTAGAAAAAGTAGCAAAATGTCTAAAGAAAAAGAAAAGAAGAGAAAACTAATGAAAGCAACGTTAGAGGTGATTGGAGCAGAGGCCGTTAGAGTCTGATAGCGGCTCGGATGAAGGACGTAGAGATAGAACGTAATAAATAACAGCCAGGGCCAGGTGAGGGGCTCCCAGGTAAGCCCCGCCCCCTGCTCTATCTCAGCTGTGATTGGCTGAGGCCCAGATAAGAGAGGAGCTGATGGTCCAGAGTCCTGGTTGGTCCTAATCTGATTACATCATCACACCTGTCCTGTCCTCACCTGGTGTGAAGGAGCTGCAGGTGTGAGAGGAATCTGATCAGTCGTCAATAAACACCAACAGGTTTAGATAAAAGCACCTGGAAACAGCTGATCGATCGGCTCAGGCATCAACTCCAGATGTTAGCAACAGGAAGCAGCTGCTGGGAGGAAGTTGTTGTGGCAGCGTCACGAGGGCCGTGGTGAACCTCCTGACGCACGGCGGTCGTGAACGCCACACAGAAGCTCTGTGTGGTTTAACGTTTTGATTTAACCCTGAAGCTCCAGAGGAAGTCGGTTTCACTCCGATAAGGAAACACAGAAGAGATTTATTTATTTTATGAACCATTTTCACGTTGTTGTTTGTCTGGACTGGAGATAAGATTTACAGTATAAACTATAAACTATATAAACTATAAACTAATTAGTCTTTTACAGGTTCAGTCCATTTATTTGATGTCTTTTCTATTCATTTTAAATCACGTGTCAGAAACGGGCTTTCATACGAAATAAACAAAGAACAATCACATTTTAAAGGGATACGCCAACATTTTTTTTGGTGTCTTGAGTCCATGACCAGATTATTTAAACTACGGAAACAGAAGAGATTTATTTATTTTATGAACTATTTTCACGTTGTTGTTTGTTTACAGTATAAACTATAGATTAATGAGTCTTTTACAGGTTCAGTCCATTTATTTGATGTCTTTTCTATTCATTTTAAATCACGGAGTGAGGAATAATCACATTTTAAAGGGATACGCCAACATTTTTTTTGGTGTCTTGCCTCACTCCTGAGTCCAAAAATGTTGGCATATCCCTTTAAAAAACAAGGTCCTACCCTCTCTCTCTCTCTCTCTCTCTCCAGGCGCCATCAAGACGGAGATCGGCCGCTACTCCGGGTTCTGGTGGAAGCTCTTCTTCACGCCCATCATCTTCCTCTTCTTCGTGGACGCCGAGTCCGGAGCGCAGACGACGCTGCACTGCGCGCTGGCGCCGGGAATCGAACACCTGAGCGGCCGCTACTTCACGCACTGCGCGCCGCTGCTCGACATCGAGCCCAAGGCCAGAGACGACGCCGCCGCCAAGAAGCTGTGGGAGCTCAGCGAGAGCTTCTGTGGCCTGTCCTGAAGCGTGTGTCTCTGTGTGTGTGTGTGTCTCTGTGTGTGTGTGTCTGTGTGTGTCTGTGTGTGTGTCTGTGTGTGTCTGTGTGTGTGTCTGTGTGTGTGCGTGTGTCTCTGTGTGTGTGTCTGTGTGTGTGTCTGTGTCTCTGTCTGTTATGTGTTTTTCTCTATTTCATATGGTTTTAAGTTGTCCAAGCATATTGTATTCTGTGTGTGTGTCCAAATCAATCTGTCTGTGTCTCTGTCTGTGTCTGTGTCTCTGTGTGTGTTTCTGTGTCTGCACCTTGAAATGTGTTATGTGTCTCTGTGTGTGTGTCTGTGTGTGTGTGTGTCTGTGTGATGTTTTAATAAAACTCATTAAAGTTCAGCATTTTACTGAAAAACCAAAAGTCTGAGTGTCCTTGAACGCAACAAAGAAGATTATATAGGCTTTAATATTCCACATCATAATTAACATATATATATATACATATTAACAATATATTTGTAACATTATAGCTGGTAGTTTGTTAGATTAGATGTTTTTATTGTCATCGTCCCTAAATGTTCATAAAAACACTAAAAACCTAAATAATAAATTAAAAACATGTCAAATGTAAAGTGCAGTGAATTTGCTGAGTCACTGATTTCACTGCTGTTCAGTGTTTTTTTTTTTGTAAATTAAAACATTTAATTTTATTGTTTTGTTTTTCTTCAGTTCAGTGACATGACTTTTAGGACCACTAGCCTATTGGATTTTCAGTGGACCCCTTTAAAGTTCAGCATTTTACTGAAAAACCAAAAGTCTGAGTGTCCTTGAACGCAACAAAGAAGATTATATAGGCTTTAATATTCCACATCATAATTATTCATATTAACAATATATTTGTATTATTGATAATAATCGGAAACATTATAGCTGGTAGTTTGTTAGATTAGATGTTTTTATTGTCATTGTCCCTAAATGTTCATAAAAACACTAAAAACCTAAATAATAAGTTAAAAACATGTCAAATGTAAAGTGCAGTGAATTTGCGGAGTCACTGATTTCACTGCTGTTCAGTGTTTTTTTTAGTAAATTAAAACATTTACTTTTATTGTTTTGTTTTTCTTCAGTTCAGTGACATGACTTTTATTATCAAGCTTATTATTATGTATAATTGTTTTAGTGGCAAAATTTCAAAGTCATACAATACAAGTTCTATCTATCTATCTATCTATCTATCTATCTATCTATCTATCTATCTATCTATCTATCTATCTATCTATCTGGGTTATCCAGGTTAAAAACATTTCTCTTTTCATGTGCTTACAGCTGAGCTCTTTTTAAAGGGATAGTTCACCCAAAATTCAAACTCCAACTCATCATCTCCTCCCCCTCATGTGGACTAAGAGCTGTGAGAATTTTCAGAGTCCTCGTTCCTTCTCTGAGTTACGGGGGGTCCACGCAGCAGGATTTGTCCATATAATGGTTGTCAATGGACACCAGGTTTCTTTGTCCAAAAAGACACACCAACAAATATCCAGATCCCTCCATTTTGAATTTTGGGTGAACTATCCTTTTAACAACTTGAAACTTTATCTATTTCATTTTATTTTACTTTTTTTATTCTTCTTTGCTCCTGTTTTTAACTCTGTTTTTGTTTTCATGCTGTTCTTTTTTCTTTTCTTTTTTTGATGTTTTTTCTTTATGTAAAGCATTGAGTTGCCTTGGTGTGAACTGTGCTATAAATAAAGATGTCTTACCTCAGCCTCCATCAACAACCACAGCGATGAAGACGGTCAATATCTGTGAAGATAAAAACATTTTTTGTAAACTTGTCTGGCCTATATATTTATATTATAGAAGATTCAAGATTGTTTTATAATGTGAAACAAAGTGTAGAATAAAAAATTAAAAAAAACAAAAACAAACAAACCCCAGAGTCGGTGGGTGAAAGGTCAAACAGAGTTTTGTGTGAAAGCGTCAGAGAACCGGTCGGACCAGGTCGGACCAGGTCGTGCCCGGGCAGGTAGAGCCGGTCTGACAGGTGCAGCTCCTTCAGGTGAATCTCAGTCTCTACATAAGGAGCGAGGACACACACAGACACACACAGACACACACAGACACACACACAGCGCCGCCATGTTCCAGCTGCTGCTGCTGGCCGCCGCGCTGCTCGCCGCCTACCTGCTGCTCACGCGGACGCTCTTCAAACGCTCCCGGTGCAGAGGAGCCGCCGCGGTGGCGGGAAGGACTGTCGTCATCACAGGTGAGTGAGTCACCGCACTTCCGGTCAGTCAGTCAGTCCACGGGGCCAGGTGAGGTGAGGCAAGGCAGCGCGAGGCAGCGCGAGGCAGCGCGTGGCGCGAGGCAGCTCAACCCTCACGTGACGGATGAGTTTTCTCCTGCGTGAAACCGTCACAGTGGTCGTCAATGTTACTGTTTCCATGGAGACAGGTGGTTTTAAAGTGGTTTAGCGTTTTGTGCAACTTTTAGCGCCGAGTTTCTTAGAAAGACACGCGGGTCACGTGACGACATTAGCCAATCAGAACAAAAGGTGTGTCGTCACCGAGGCTGCGACCAATGGCCACGCCCACAGAGGACAGGGAGGTGAAGACAAAGCTGATGGCAGCAAATAAAGTTATTTATTATTTAATATACAGTAAATCATTACTAAATGAAAGCTGAATGAATAGATAGATAGATAGATAGATAGATAGATAGATAGATAGATAGATAGATAGATAGATAGATAGATAGATAGATAGATAGATAGATAGATAGACAGACAGACAGACAGACAGACAGACAGACAGACAGATAGATAGATAGATAGACAGACAGACAGACAGACAGACAGACAGACAGACAGACAGATAGATAGATAAATTAATTTTGGTAACTTTTATAATAACTTGTATTTGACGGTGTAATCAGTGTGACTGTTGTCGCTCTGACTTCCTGTGTTGTGTTTGCGCTGCAGGAGGGAACACGGGCATCGGTAAAGCCACGGCGCTGCACCTGGCCAGCAGGGGCGCCAGAGTCATCCTGGCCTGCAGGAACCGCGACAAGGCCGAGGCCGCCATCGCACACATACAACAGGTGTGTTCACGTGCATCAGAACTGACCCCCCCAGCACCAATGCACATGTCCAGGGGGACGGCTAAGGACAGAGGACGTTGTTGTGATGTCATGTTGAGACCTTTGAGCTACACAAATCAAACTGCTGACATCTTCTTCTTCTTCTTCTTCTTCTTCTTCTGCTGCTGCAGGAAACAGGAAGTACGGACGTGGTCTACATGCACCTGGACCTGGCCAGCCTCAAGTCTGTTCGCTGCTTCGCTGAGACCTTCCTGAAATCTGAGTCCAGGCTCGACCTGCTCATCAACAACGCCGGTACACACACACACACACACACACACACACACACACACTGGAAACAAAGATGCCTTTGATCTCCAGCAGAGAACAGTGATGTCACCATTACCTGTTTTCATTCCTAAATACCGTGATGTTGGAACACCTGGTCCGTTTACCTAACGTTTTCATTTGTAATATAAAGAAAACAAAAAACGATTAAAAAACGAATGACAATGATTCCTAAATAATAATGGCGTGTGTGTTAATAATGGCTCCTTTATCAACAGATATTTGAAAAACATGTGAGTAATGTAGTATTTTACCTCATAATACTGTGATTCTTTCTGACATCACGGTGTCAAGAGAGTGAACTGTGTAACGCTGACGTCCACAGAGAAACAACAATAACAACATATCCCATAATGATGATAATAACCATAACAACATATCCCATAATGATGATAATAACCATAACAACATATCCCATAATGATGATAATAACCATAACAACATATCCCATAATGATGATAATAACCATAACAACATATCCCATAATGATGATAATAACCATAGCAACATATCCCATAATGACGCCGCGTGTCGTCAGGTCTGGTGGCCGACGGCCGCACGGAGGACGGCTTCGGGGTCCAGTTCGGGGTGAACCACCTGGGCCACTTCCTGCTGACCTGCCTGCTGCTGGAGCGGCTGAAGGAGGCGGGGGGGGGCCGCGTGGTCACCGTGTCCTCCATGGCCTATCGCTGGGGGAGCGTCGACTTCGAGGTGAGCTCTGACATCACAACCACCGCTCACACAGGCTGTGGAAGACACCGAGTGTAGAAATGAGCAGTCCTCTCATTGGTCACAGAAAAAAACAAAAACAAACTTGGAACGGTGTCAAAATTAAGTCAAAACTGTGTGCAAACAGCCAGAGGGCTTTTAATTTGAAGGGCCAGACACAGGAAGTCCTGACCCTCGCTGACTCACTGTCAGGTTTTTAGTTGTCAGTTTCACCACATGCGCTACTTTGTGTTTGTCTATCACTTAAAACCACAATAAAAGAGATTTCAGTTTGTTGTTGTAACGTGACAACACGTGGAGAAGGCGCTGTGTGACCTCTGACCTCTGACCTCTGACCTCTGACCTCTGACCTCTGCTGCCTCCACGAGCCGAGTCCTGATGAACAGAGCAGAACTGATGAAAACAGGAACTAACTTTTATTGTGATACAACAAACCAGCACAGGAAGTGCTTTTATTGTGGCGGGCTGCCCTCCGTTGGTCCAACCGGGTCACTGCTGTTACATCACAACAATGTTCTGACGTCACAGAACCCGTTCTCCTGGTTCCGCTCCGACCTCCCGTCATTCCTTCACACGTCATCGCTCCACATGCCTGTCATGCCTCCTGATCCTGTGTTCGTGTGTGTCTGTGTGTGTGTGTGTGTGTGTGTGTGTGTGCGTCCAGGGCCTGGCGGTGAACAGAGACCTGGGCACCGGCCGCTACAGCTGGCAGTTCTTCCACGCCTACTGCAACAGTAAACTGTGTAACGTCCTCTTCACCCACGAGCTCGCCAAGAGGCTGAAAGGAAGCAACGTCACCTGCTACAGCCTCCACCCAGGTAACAGCAGTCGGTGCAAGCTGCTTTTAGAGCGGCGGAGCAGAGCCGTGAGCTGCTCAGAGCTACGCTACGGAGGCTCATTATGGGATTTCTTGGTTTCCCTCATCAAACTCATCAAATACACAATCCAACAACTCCACAACGCTCTGGTGGACAAGTTGTGACCTGCACATTCACCACGCTATGAGATAATAACACAATGTTACCACACAGAGTTGTTTTAGAGGGAAATTCATGTAAAACCTCTGATGCACGTTGCCTTCAGGGACAGTTGTTATTGCCTTGCACATGTCAATATTCCTCTTGGGGGAGGGAGGGGATTGCTTAAAGTTTAAAATTTAAACTTTAAGCAATCGTACGTGCTACAGCTTTGCAGCTTTCCCCAAAATGTCTCTCAAATTATGCAAATTCTGAAGTTATGACTCTGTTTTTTTCTAAAACCTATTAAACCCGTTCACGTTTCTCCGTCTCTGTTCCAGGTGTGGTTCGTACGGAGCTGTCCAGACACGTCAGCCTGTGGCAGAAGGTCTTCATCGAGCCCGTGGCCCGGCTGCTGTTCCTGGACCCGGAGGCCGGAGCTCAGACCACGCTGCACTGCGCCCTGCAGGAGGGAATCGAACCTCTGAGCGGACGCTACTTCTCCTGCTGCGCCGTGCAGGAAGTGAACGCCCAGGCCAGAGACGACGCCGTGGCCAGGAAGCTGTGGGAGGTCAGCGAGAGGCTCTGTGGACTGTCTTAAGGTGGACTGGACAGGATGGACTTGACCTGCAGTGGTTGACACATGGGTTTGGTGTGAAAACCACTGATGTTGTGGAGGCGACGAATAAAGAGAACAGAGTGATGAGTGATCATGTGGTTTATTGAAGAAGCTTTTAAGTTACACACAAATACCTGATCTGATCCCCTCAGTTCATCAGCAGTGAGAGATACAGCAGAATTTGGTATTGATCCAATACCAAATATATACAGGGCCAGGACTGCTGAAAACAATGAGATACTTTTTACTTAAAAAAGCATTCATCTACTTTTGTGAAGGGAGAGCAATGCATCATAATTTATTTTTTCAACAAGTGTGTTTATTAATTCTCAGAATAGATAATCACACCACAACAAGATATAATACAGGTGCAAAACAAGGCAAGGCAAGGCAATTTTATTAGTATATCCCGTTTTTCACAAACAGTTCATCTCAAAGGGCTTCACATGACGTAACAACATCCTCTGTCCTTAGACCCTCACATCCACTGAGGAAAAACTCCATAGAAAACCCTTTAACAGGGAAAAATCGGAGAAACCTCAGGGTGAGCAACAGAGGAGGATCCCTCCCCCAGGACGGACAGACGGGACAGAGATGTTGTTACAGACAAGACAGTTTACAGTTTATGACACAGAATGTGTGAATGTGCATAGAGAAAAGCATTTCAAATAAAAAATAAAAAGAGCAAAAAACAAACAAACAGATGGTTGTTGATGGTTTACATACGGGGGAACATGCCTCCAATGCTTTCTAGGAACACCATACAATATCTCCACATATCCTATTATCCAAAATTAGATAGCCTTTACCCTTTAACATGAAGGTGAGTTTTTCCAGTGCCAGAGAATCGAAGAGAAGAATTGAATGCATCATCAATATGTGAATTTGAATGAAAATTTGAATTTTCATGATCATTGAATTATTTTGTAATTTTTCCTTTAATTCATATATTAGTATGATCATAGTAAAACACAGGAAAGTACAGAACAAACATTGCAGCTTGCAGTAGTGCTCCTCTTCCTCTCTGCCATCATGCAGCCACGCCAGTTCTCTACAACGTTGCTATTGATAGGCAAGGCAAGGCATCTTTATTTACAGTATATAGCGCTTCTCATACCAAGGCAACTCAGTGTGCTTTACATTAAGACAAAACATTTTTAAAACAGCATAAAAAATAAATTTAAAAAATATACTATTGATCTCCTCACCACTACAGTTAATACAGACTCTCTCTGATTTCAAACAGCCTCTGAGTACTTTGACGAAGCAAATTTTTGTGTAGTTATTGTGTAGCTATAGGATTACTTGTGCCATTTTAAATTTCACAAAACATTCAAGGGCGTAAGAGTAGCCTACATTTGTTGGTTCTGTAAAATGTTATCAATTTATGGGCTAATTCTTATAGCTCTATATTCAAATCAAATCAAATTTTATTTATACTACAGCACCTTTCAAAGCAAGTGGATGCTGTTCAAAGTGCTTTACATTTTGACTGAAAAAGTACAACAATGAAATAGAGTAGGCTATAGCAATAGATAAATAAATAAAATAACAACTTTTAACAACAATAAAAATGTATGAAAATAGAATAGAATAAAATGCAAGATATAAAATATAGGGCAAAAATATTAGAAAGAGTACAAACTATTAAAATAGAATTAAAAACTATATAAAAGTCAGATTACGTTTGAAGGTGTCAATGTCAAGGATCTGAGGGGCTGAGTGACTGTGTCCTCCTTGTGTTCTGTTGTGGTCAAATAAAGTTGTATTTGAATTGACAGTTAATTAAGCAATATTACCTGAGAGGACTGGAGGCTGATTTACGTTTCTGGTTACCATCATAGATACACATGGCGGACTAATATGTTTAGTGGTGAGTCAGGCGCGCCGCTTGGTCGGAACTACTTGTGTGATTGTTATTGGGCTAATGTTAGCATGGAGGCTGTAAAGAACAGGAAGTGACGGACATCCTGTCTGAGAACAACCAACAACACACCGCTGCCATGGAGACGGAGAACATCCTGATCCTCCTGATGAGAACATGAAGAACACGAGACTTAAACCGTCTTAACTCATCTTCACAGTCAAGTCCACAGCGTCCACGCCTCGTTTCTGGTAAGGAATGCTAACGCTAATAGTTCCAGGTTGACTCTGCCGACTCCTTCACTTTTATTTTTTGAACAGAAATCAGAGTTGTAATGCTGTGTTTAACACTGCAGATAAGCTACAGCTCATTTGAAGCTGTTAAGAACGATTGGAAAAGATAGCTAATTAGAGCTAACTACGTTAGCGCCGAGCTAATCGCTAGCTTTGCTACCATTTCAGCACTGTAAGCAGAGCAGTTTCACAACATTAAAGGTGCATTACACTTATACTTAGTAAGGTTTTCATTTCATGGAGGGAGCGCTTGCCCTGTTTTCCTGATCCAGTGTCAGATGTGGTTGTCATGGCGGTTTATTGTGAGCATGGTGAACTGGACTGAATCACTTGTGGCCGCTGGGGGTCATCGGTTAGAATACACAAAGTCCAGGTGTTGCTTTTAGTTTCTTTATTGCTCATTAAGAATAAGTGAGGGTGGGGCGGCCCCATGTTGCCTCATGCTGCCCCATGTTGAGGCTACAGTCCTCACTGCAGGTTTGAATCCCGCATCAGGCAGCCCTTTCCTGCATGTCATTCCCCCCTCTGCCTGTAACACCGTAGACGTAGCCTATCCGTATCGGCTACTCGTGCCATTGGCGGATGTTGGTGTTTTATTACATAATGCATCAAATTATTACATTTTCTTCATAACAAAGTGAAACATAATGTTATTTAGGCTATCATCTACCATGTTACCAATTGTAACAAGAGAATGTGGGTTACGGGTGCGTTACGTTTGTGTGGCGGTGTGGTGTCGCCATGGAGACGAGAGCTGGGACACCGGGTCGGAGGCTCTGATCTTACAGGTTGGTTTTCAGCCAAGAGACGCTAGGTGGAAGACAGAGAGCCTCCATTCTCCCTGGAACTAGTTACAAGTCATTGGTTTAACCAGAAGTAGGATCTGGAGCTGGAGACCAGGGACACATGGAGCTGAGTAGAACTATAGACACATGTTATAAATGTGTTGCTGCTGCTGAACTGTTCACTACATCAGCTCTATGTTAACAAGCAGCTACAGATCATTACATCCTCCATCAAACATGAAGACACTGAACCAACTGAAGGAAGAGCAGGTCGTCCAATCATCAGAGTCACTGTCATGGTGACGGTGGGCGAGACGCTTCACCCACCTCGGTCCTTTACCGCATGTCATCACACCTCAGTCTCTCACCACGTCCTGTAGAGAAGAAGAAGGAGAAGGTTTATGGAGGTGGGGAGTCCAACTCTACAGTGTGTTTCAGCTTCTGATTGGCTGTTGACATGATAGAGAAACTTGTATTGATCATCTATTGATTCTAGAGATGATCATGTTTTGTGGAGACTCTCAGGTGAGTGACAGGTGAACCTCATTGTTCACCTTTACCTGTTACTAATCACTGATGATTGACACAGTGAAGCTGCTGCAGCGTTTTCTGTGTCCTGACATCCTGACAGCTTCACCTGCTGAACTTTACTCTCTGCTTTTTATTTTACTCTAGTCATCAGTTATAGAAACAGCTACAGATCAGACTCACTCCACAGTCTCCAGTCCAAAGTCTGGACTCTTCACAAGATCCTGAAGCTGCTGCAGAGCTGGAGAAGAAGAGCTCAGGTCGTTGTCACTCAGGTCCAGGTGTTTCAGGTGGGAGGGGTTGGACTTCAGAGCTGAGACCAGAGAAGAACAGCTGATCTCTGACAACCTGCAGCGCTCCAATCTGAATAAAGAATAAAAGCAGATGTTAAGATGATGATAATGATAATTGATCAGATGTGTCCTGATAAACAGATTAAACAACTGATTATTGATGACTATGTAGTGAAATGATCTGAAAGTGAAGAGTCATTGTCAGTGAGAGAAGAACAAGTGGAAACATGAGACAACAACTGTTTCAAACGTCCTTCATTCATGAATCAAAGTCAATGATTCAAGTTCTGAAGATCAATCAGGTTCAGTTGTGGATCAAAGATCTCAGATCTACAACAGTAACAGTCAGTGAACTGACCTCAGAGTCTCCAGTCTACAGTCTGGACTCTCCAGAAAACCACTCAGAACCTTCACTCCTGAATCCTGCAGCTCGTTCCAGCTCAGGTCCAGGTGTCTCAGGTGGGAGGGGTTGGACTTCAGAGCTGAGACCAGAGAAGAACAGCTGATCTCTGACAACCTGCAGCGCCGCAACCTGAATAAAGAATAAGATGAGTGAGTTGAGGACAAAGCTCCTTGTTGACAGCGTTCAGTGTCTCATCATCTGTTCAGAGCTGAAGAAGCTTGAATTTAGTTGAATTTAGTTGACTTTATATTCATGTGTGACAGTGAGCAGTAACTCCTCTGCCCTGCCTCGGTTCGCCATTGTTGTTTTTCCAGTAATGAATTTTTCCAGCCTTGTGATTGGCTAAAATGGCCTTCCTGTTAGGAGTGATATCGCCGCCTACTGCTTTGGCGTGTGCATGATGTTGCTGCTGAGGCAGACGTTGCAGTTTCATGTGGACAGAGATATTTTTATCACACCGTTGGTGTGGACGGGGATTTCTTTTTAAACTATTCTCAGTATTTTGTCTCTACTTTCCACCAAAAAAAATTGTTTTTCTCGATCTTATTCCAGTCTTGTGAAATTGGCGATTGAATATAGGTTAGTTTAGCCCAAAATGCCATTTGGCAGCAAAATCTTGAGAAAAAGAAGTTTTTGTGTTGGCTGTCATTTTCCAACTGGCTCCATCATATTTAGTGACACCTCAACATCTGTACAGCTGTTCTTTTGTAAACAACAACAAAATCAACACTGACAAATGACTTTTGATGACAAAAGACACAACATACACACTACTCCAGCCTTTTGTCTTTCTTTTCTTTGAGTAACGACTTTTTCTTTCCTTTTTTTTTAGTGTGTGTGTGTGTGTGTGTGTGTGTGTGTGTGTGTGTGTGTGTGTGTGTGTGTGTGTGTGTGTGTGTGTGCATGCGTGTGTGCAGGGTTTGAAATTAACTTTTTGACCTATTAGCCAAGTGGCTAGTAGGTCAAAAAGTTACTCGCTAGGAGGAGTCAAGATGGCCGCCATGGAGTAAGCTGCGTTTGAGCGAGCTCCCGTTGAGCCTCTATTTTGAGCGAAAAAAGTTAAGTGTAACCCATCTAATGTTACAGTAAACGATTTATAAACTCAACCGGACAGTGTAACAAATCCACGGCGACGTCCAGATGGAAACGAGGCTGAATAAATTCAAGTACACTGGATCCTCCAACACAAGGCCCAACACCTCCTGGACCCCGAGTACTGCCAAGACCCCTGCTAAAGTAACTCCTCCCCCACCTGCCCCGGGAAAAATGGACGTTGCAGGCTTGAAGTCAGAAATTCTTCTTTCTCTGAAAGCGGACATTTCAAAGGTACTGAAGTCAGAACTGAAAAATGCCCTCGCTGACGACTTTGAAATCCTCAAGACCGAGCTGAAGGCGGTGAAAACTGAGATAATAAACAACACTGCGGCGCTGAAGCACGAGATCGACGAGGCTAAAGTTAGCATCAAAGAGGTGGAGGGGGGGCTATCAGCATGGTCGGATGAAGTGGTCACTTTACAAGAAACTGTGAGTGAGATGAAGACGGAAATTGCAGAACTGAAGGCGAAGTGTGAGGATATGGAAGGGCGGTCGAGGAGGTGTAACATAAGGATCATTGGTGTACCCGAGACACCCGACTCCAGCACTACAACCTCCGTGTCAAAGCTGCTAACTGAGGTGCTACAGTTGGATAGAGAGCCGCTGATCGATCGCTCGCACCGGAGCCTGGGACCGAAGAAGCCGGGCGGAAAACCTCGAGCTATCGTTGCTAAGCTACATTACTACCAAGATGTTGTCCAGATATTACGACGTGCTCGCACACGGGGTCCACTCCGTTTCAACGGGGAACCAATCACCATCTTCCCGGACTACACGGCAACGGTTGCTAAGGCTCGGGCTGGATTTACAGAGGTGAGGAAGCTACTTCGCGACCGAGAGGGAGTCCGGTACGGGATTCTGTTTCCAGCGCGATTCCGAGTCACGTTCAGAGGGGAGGACAGAGAGTTTACTGACCCGGTCGAAGCTATGACTTATGTCAGGAGAAACATCATCCCACCCGCAGAGGCTGGAGATTGTGACTGAATTCCTCGACTGAATATGCCTCTCTGTTGACCTACGGGTATGTTGAATGTGTACCACAGCGTCAGCTGTCATCAGGTAACACATAACACAATGTTTACTGTTCTGCTCTGATATTGGCAGCCAGTCCGAACTGTGTGCCCATAAGCTGACATATTACTTTATACTCAGCTTAGTGTTACTACTCTGGTTTAATGTTCTTACTTATAGGATGTCATAATTAAAACAAATGACATACTATTTTAGTTCCTGATTACTAGTATGGGTCATTTTGGCCGGCCATAGTTGGTTATTTGTTGACATTATTACACTTGAGGGCACGCAATGTTAATTAAGGAAGTAATGTATTGCCTTGCGTCATTTCATGATTAGCCTAATATATTCTCCCCCAAGAATCAGAATCTGAGGTTACTATGCATAGGAAAAGGGAAAAAAAAAAAACTAACAACTTTGCACTTAACTATTTCTTATTTTCTTTATGTTTGAGGCTCAGCGGCGAGCCTGAGCGCTTAGTTTTATAGCTCTCCCAACCACAAGCACTTAATGTGTGGATTTTTTGTTGAGGGTTGCTGTAATCACCTTGTTCATGTGGGTGATAGGGGGTGGGTAACTACTGGACCAATGCACAAATTGAATCCACTCCACCAGACGTCTATTTTTGTTTATGTTTGTTTGAATGTCTCTACGTCCTTGGGTTTCATATACGGTGTTCATTTCTCTGTGTACACAAGATGGCCAATATAAATAACACCAGAGGTTATGATGGTTGCCCTGCTAATTTCATAAGCTGGAACGTTAAGTCACTTAATCACCCAGTGAAATTTAAAAAGATATTCTCACACCTAAAACAGCTCAGAGTAGATATTGCATTCTTACAAGAGACGCATATACGTTCTTGTGATAGTTCTCGTCTTGTCAGGGGATGGGCTGGTCAGGTGTTTCAATCTAATTTCTGCTCAAAGGCTCGGGGTGTTGCAATTATGATAAGTAAAAATGTACAGTTCACGGCATCTTATGTGCAGGCTGACTCTGCAGGGCGTTATGTGATAGTGGTAGGGAAATTATATTCGCTCCCAGTTACTCTAGCTTGTATCTATGCTCCGAACTGGGATGACCCCACATTCTTCACAGATTTTTTTTCTCACTTACCAGATTTGGCTGCACATCATCTTATACTCGGTGGTGACATTAATTGTGTTCTATCTCCCCTCTTAGATAGGAGTGTTTCTAAGAGGGCATCCCTGTCAAAGTCGGCAAAATCTATTCAGCTCTTTTTGAAGACCTATGGCATGGCGGATGTGTGGCGGTTTCGCAACCCCTCCTCCAGGGCTTATTCTTACTACTCCCCGGTCCACAAGACGTATTCGCGTATCGACTATTTTTTCCTGGATAAAAGAATTCTGCATCTCACAAGAGAATGTGACTACGGGGCGATGGTCATCTCGGATCATAGTCCCTTAATCATGAAAATGTATATTCCTGATACACAGCCACCATACCGTCCATGGCGGTTTAACTCCCTGCTTCTGTCAGATCATGAGTTTATTAAATTCATATCATCTGAAATTAAAATCTTTCTCGATATCAACCAAACCCCAGGGATGTCGTCATCTACTGTATGGGAGTCACTAAAGGCGTATTTAAGGGGTCAAATTATTTCATACTGTGCAAACAAAAAAAGAATTAACACTGAGCGTACTAAAAAATTAACAGATGAGATATTAGAAATAGACAGGCTGCATAGCCATTCCCCACCGGCAGACATACTCAAAAAACGCTTGTCATTACAGACAGAGTTTGACCTCCTGTCCACTAGACAAGCTGAATACCTGATTTCCAAGTCAAGACACGGTCATTATGAACATGGGGAGAAGTCTGGCCGAGCACTTGCTCACCAGCTGCGCCAAAGAACTGCTAATCAAACCATCCCTGCAGTTAATGATGATTGTGGTATAAAATGTACTGACAATGAGAAAATCAACTCCTGTTTCAAAAAATTCTACCAATTATTATATACTTCAGATGCGCCCACCAATCCCTCTGCCCTAGAGGACTTTTTTAAATCCTTGAAAATGCCTTCTGTAAGTGCAGAACTCTCAACTGAATTGGAAAGGGATTTCTCGGTTAAGGAGATAATGTCAGCAATCAATGCCATGCAAAGTGGCAAATCTCCGGGGCCAGACGGCTACCCAACCGAATTTTTCAAAAAGTTCTCCGACCAGTTATCTCCTTTGCTATTGTCAGTGTTCGAAGAATCCTTAGTCACCAATTCTTTACCCCTAACTATGCGTCAAGCAGTCATCTCTTTACTACTTAAAAAAGATAGAAATCCCCTTAACTGCAGCTCATATCGCCCTGTTTCGTTGCTGAATACGGACGCAAAGATTCTTGCCAAAATTTTGGCACGTCGTCTTGAAAATATTGTCCCCTCTATTATTTCATCCGACCAGACAGGATTTATAAAAAATCGTTATTCATTTTTTAACATCAGGCGTTTGCTTAATATCCTTTATTGTCCCACTCCACCCGATCCTCAGAATATTGAGGTGTTGCTCTCACTCGACGCTGAAAAGGCATTCGATCGGGTGGAGTGGGACTATCTCTTCAAGACTTTGGAAGCGTTTAATTTCGGCCCTAAATTCATTTCCTGGATTAGAATCCTATACACTCTCCCGATGGCTGCAGTTCGCACCAATAATAACTTATCCACCTATTTTGAGCTGAAGCGGGGTACGAGACAGGGGTGCCCTCTGTCACCACTTTTGTTTGCTGTTGCACTGGAGCCACTTGCGTTAGCCCTGAGACAGTCCTCCACCATCAAGGGGATACACCGGTCCAGCTTGGAGCATAAAGTCTCACTCTATGCCGATGACATGTTATTGTTTATATCGGACCCCCTCTCAAGCCTTCCTGAATTATCAACTCTACTCACAAAGTTTGGAAGATTATCTGGCTATAAAGTTAACTTTGAGAAAAGCGAACTTATGCCCATCTCTTCTGTAGACAGACCATACTTTGGGACGACCCCTTTTAAATTTAGTCCTAACAAAATAAAATATTTAGGTATTTGGGTCACACGTAATTACAAAGATCTCTATAAGGCTAATTATCATCCCCTCTTAAATAACCTCAAACAAGACCTTGAGCGTTGGGACCCTCTCCCTCTCTCCTTAGGGGGAAGGATCAATACAATTAAGATGAACGTTCTCCCTAAGTTTTTGTATTTATTTCAATGTCTCCCTATATTTCTAACAAAATCTTTCTTCTCCAATTTAAACAGTCAAATTTCATCATTTATCTGGCATAAAAAGCAGCCGAGGATTAATAAAAATATATTACAGAGGCCTCGTACGATGGGCGGTATGGCACTTCCAAACTTTATGTATTACTACTGGGCTGCCAATATAAGAGCTTTGCTGTATTGGCTGAGAGATGATGGCTCGGATGTTAATAGTACTGAATGGACAGGGTTGGAGAGGGCATCCATCAGATCTTCCTCCCCAGAAGCTTTATTATGTTCCAAAATTCCCCTGGAACAGCCTATCTCGGCCTTCACTACTAACCCAGTCATTATCCACTCAATTAAAACCTGGAACCAGTTTAGAAGAACCTTTAATCTCACTGATCTTTCACCTGTTACACCATTGATAAAGAATCATATGTTTGTTCCATCAATGATGGATGAAGCGTTTAAGGTCTGGGCAAGAAGTGGAATAGGTACGCTATCGGACCTCTACATTGAAAATACGTTTGCCTCTTTTGTACAGTTACAACAGAAGTATGGTCTTCACAAATCACACTTCTACAGGTATTTGCAACTCAGAGGTTTTGTGGCATCCAACTCCGATTGTTTCCCACTGAGTCCTCCTGAATCGCTGCTTGAAATAATTTTAAAATGTAAAGTTAACATGAAAAAAATAATAGGCAGAATTTATACATTACTCAACACACACAACGTGAACAGTCTAGATAGCCTTAGAACGAAGTGGGAAACTGACTTAGATTAAACAATCTCAGAAGAAAAGTGGCAAAAAATTATTCAACGAATTTATTCTTCCTCTATATGCCTCAGACACACTGTGATTCAATTCAAAATAGTCCATCGTCTTCATTGGACCAAAGACAGACTGTCTAGGATTAAGACAGATATCGATCCTACATGTGATCGATGCAGACAAGCTCCTGCTACATTACTACACATGTTTTGGTCGTGCCCTAGGCTATACAGTTTTTGGCATTCTATCTTTGAGGCATTCTCTGGAATATGTGGGAAAACAGTGCACCCATCTCCTCTGATTTCATTATTTGGTGTGGCTCCGGTGGGTTCCCTCTTTTCTCGGAACCAACTTGACATGATGGCCTTCTGCTCTTTGTTAGCCAGGAGACTTATCCTGTTTAAATGGAAAGATGCTCTCCCCCCAACATATGGCCAGTGGATTAGAGAGGTCATGAGTCATGTTCATTTAGGAAAAATTAGATATACTGTAAGAGGGTCCACCAGGAAATTCTTTGTCATTTGGCAGCCATTTATCTCCTTTGTTGAAGACACGGCAGCTACTAACATATCTATGTAACCCAAATGTATTGTATATATGTACCTGTTTTTTTTTGTTGTTGTTGTTGTTTTTGTTTTCTATTATGTTTCTATTTATTTGTTTATTTATTTTTTATTGTAGGCTATATGTTGATGTCTGGATGCATTGAAATTTGCTCCGGGTCCAGTACTTGTTGGTGGGGGGTATGGGGAAGTTTTGTTTGAATGTACAGGAACTATACTTGACTGTCTCTTGTGTCAATTGTATTCTCTTTGTTTGTTAATATTTGAAAAATAAAAAAGACCTTGATCAAAAAAAAAAAAGTTACTCGCTAGACAGATTTTACAAGTTGCTTCATTATTGTATTCCAACATCACTATCATTATATAACAGTCATAGTAGTGCTATAACAGTCACCCTGTTCTTCTACATAAATTGTGCTGTGTAGATAACGGCCTTTCAACTTTTCTGGAATAACAGTAGAAATCCCGATGCAGCAATAAGAAGACAGATTATATTAGGGATGTCCCGATCCGATCACGTGATCGGAAATCGGGGTCGATCACGTGATTTCAGACTCGATCGGAATCGGCCGTTACATGATCCCGATCAGGACTCGGATATATGACATCAGCTACATGTCAGGGTTTTCCCTATCTGTCTAAAGTGAAGACGGTCGCAGGGCGCATCCTCAAACCCATTACTTTTACTGTAGACGTGCCTCATGTGGGCTCATCACCCAAAGCCACGCCATGGTGTGTGTGTGTGTGGCTGCGCGTCACGAACATGTAAATATATGAAATGACGGCGCTTGCGACAGTCCGTGTCACCGTGTCAGCTCACTGTTTGTGTGTGGCTGCGTTGTTTCACTGCTGACTTCCAATCAGCTGTTGTTGTTGATCTTCAGCTACACACACCTGCAGCAACAACGGTCACTGCAGCTTCTAATGAGAGCGAGTCAGACGTAACACACGTGAGACAGACACACAGACTGACCGCGTGACGGAGCGGACATCGTTAAACTTCTCACACTGTTAATGATAATACTGATCTCCACAGAGGAGAAGGGCAAGACGTTCAGCATGATGTTGCAATTAAAAAAACGCTAAGACGAGTTATCTCGTCTTAGCGTCTTGTCTTATATTAATGATAACTGCCCTTCTCGTGGACAAGGGTTGACTTCACAGATTGAACCTGCTCCACCTTCTTCACAGAGCCTCAGGAAAGAGGAGGAGCCTATTGATTATAGATCAGTTATTGTCTGACACATTATGTGTTTCTGTAGTTGACTGGAGACAAATGAAATGTCACCATGACGACCCTCAGTGTGGATCTGTATAATAAAACAGCTTTCACATCACATTCATCTGAGAACAGAGATAAAACAGAGTCTGACCTCAGAGTCTCCAGTCTACAGTCTGGACTCTCCAGGAAACCACTCAGATCCTTCACTCCTGAATCATGAAGGTTGTTGTTGAAGCTCAGGTCCAGTTCTCTCAGGTGGGAGGGGTTGGACTTCAGAGCTGAGACCAGAGGAGAACAGCTGATCTCTGACAACCTGCAGTTCTTCAACCTGAATAAAGAATAAAAGAAGAAGATCAAATGATTGATAACTGATCAGATGTGTCCTGATCAATGATCAGTAAAAGGACTTTGTCCTTCTGTTCTTGTGGATCATCTGTCAGTGATTTCTGGATCAATTCCAGACTGTGCCGATCTGTACTGCCCGTCATTCAGTCTCTCTCTCCACTATCCAAATAAAGGTAAAATTGATCCAATCCAAAATTGATCCAATTAAAGGTAAAATTGATTGAAAAGTGATGAGATTGTTGATTATTGGTGACTATGTAGTGAAATGAGCTGAAAGTGAAGAGTCACTGTCAGTGTGAGAGAAGAACAAGTGGAAACATGAGACAACAACTATTTCAAACGTCCTTCATTCACAACATCACAATCAATGATTCAAGTTCTGAATAAAGATCAATCAGGTTCAGTTGTGGATCAAAGATCTAAGATCTACAACAGTAACAGTCAGTGAACTGACCTCAGAGTCTCCAGTCTACAGTCTGGACTCTCCAGAAAACCACTCAGATCCTTCACTCCTGAATCCTGCAGCTCGTTGTTTCTACTCAGGTCCAGTTCTCTCAGGTGGGAGGGGTTGGACTTCAGAGCTGAGCCCAGAGAAGAACAGCTGATCTCTGGCAACCTGCAGTTCTTCAACCTGAATAAAGAATAAGATGAGTGAGTTGAGGACAAAGCTCCTTGTTGACAGCGTTCAGTGTCTCATCATCTGTTCAGAGCTGAAGAAGCTTGAAGTGAATTTAAATGAGTGGTCATGTGACCATCATCATCATCATCATCACTCTGACCTCTGACCTCTGACCCTTCACCTTCTACCAGCTGCAGTAACATGGAGTCAGAAACTGAACTCAGAGTAAAGTCCACCAGGTCCAGTCAGTGAACTCACCTCAGAGTCTCCAGTCTACAGTTTGGACTCTCCAGTCCAGCACACAGAGCCTTCACTGACGAGTCACTCAGGTTGTTTCCACTCAGGTCCAGTTCTGTCAGATGGGAGGGGTTGGACTTCAGAGCTGAGGCCACGACTTCACAGTGAGTCTCTGAGAGTTCACAACCAACAAGTCTGTGAAGAGAGAAAATATGAAACATGTCAGAATGAAATGAGAGTAAAGCTGCAGTAAAAACATCTGATGCCCTCGTATTTACTCTGCTTATTTAAAAAAAGTGAGGAGCGGAAGAGCCGTTGCAAGCGCCACATTCAAATGTTTAACGTTAGGCTGTTGTTTACGTTCGGCCGTTGTTTACATTCAGATGCAATCAGGAAATGCGCCGAAGGGTAGACCGTCCCATTTACCGACGGTTGATGCGGCCGACGGAGGAGCCTCCGAGGCCGTAGCCTCCAGAGACCGCGAAGGCTGCGTCCTTCGAAGGATGCAGCCGCTGAATTGAGACACAGCCAATGTGGGCGGAGTCTGAAGATGACATCACCTGAGGACACCAATCAGACTGCACAGCTGCCTCTAAGACACTATGTTTAACTGAACTTGACTAAACCACTGATCAATAACCATATTGATCCTGTCTGGACTCACCCAGCCTTCCTGCAGTTCCTCACAGCTGGGATCAGTCTCAGTCGTCCCTCCTTTGATGTGTTGTACTTCATCAGGTTGAACTCGTCCAGAACCTGCTCTGACATCTGCAGCATGTAGGCCAGAGCTGAACACTGGATCTCAGAGAGTTTCTTCTCTGATCTGTTCTCTGACTCCAGGAACTGTTGGATCTCCTGATGAACTGACTGGTCCTTCATCTCCGTCAGACAGTGGAAGATGTTGATGCTTCTGTCAGGAGACATTTCATCAGTCCTCATCTCCTTCAGGTTGTTGATGGTTCTCTGGATGGTTCCTGGACTGTTGTCTGTCGGACCCAGCAGACCTCCTAACAGCCTCTGGTTGGACTCCAGAGAGAGGCCATGAAGGAAGCGAACAAACAGGTCCAGGTGACCGTTTCTACTGCGGAGGGATTCCTTCATGGCTCTCTGCAGGAAGTCATCCAGGGTTAAACCATAACGTTGTTCTCCCAGGAAGTCATCCAGGGTTAAACCATAATGTTGTTCTCCCAGGAAGTCATGCAGGGGTGGAAGACTATTATTGATCCATGGAGGACTGAAATCTGTCACACTGAATAGATGACCGAAAGGCTCATTTATCTCTCTCTCTTCATAGTCTTCTCCCAGGAAGTTCTTGAGGACCTGTGTGTTCCTGTTGGTGAAACAGTGGAACATGTAGACTGCAGCCAGAAACTCCTGAACACTCAGATGAACAAAGCAGTAGACTGTTTTCTGGAAGATCACACTCTCTCTTTTGAAGATCTCAGTACAGAGTCCTGAGTTCACCAAGGCCTCTGTGACATCCAGACCACACTGCTCCAGGTCTTCTTGGTAGAACATGATGTTTCCTTCCTGCAGCTGTTCAAACGCCAGCCTCCCCAGCTTCAGAAGAACTTCCCTGTCGGCCTTTCTTAGCATCTGTGAACTTGTCTTATGTCCTTCACCGTACTTGTTCTTCTTCCTCTTGGTCTGGACCAGCAGGAAGTGTGAGAACAGGTCCGTCGTGGTCTTGGGCAGCTCTCCTCTCTGGTCTGTGGTCAACATGTGCTCCAGAACTGTAGCACTGATCCAGCAGAAGACTGGGACTTGACACATGATGTGGAGGGTCCTGGACGTCTGGATGTGTGAGATGATTCTTCTGGACAGATCTTCATCACTGGACCTCCTCCTGAAGTACTCCTCCATCTGGGCATCAGTGAAGCCTCGGACCTCTGTTACCCTGTCCACACATGATGGAGGGATCTGATTGGCCGCCGCAGGTCTGGAGGTGATCCAGACCAGAGCCGAGGGAAGCAGATTCCCCTGGATGAGGTTTGTCAGCAGCACGTTGACTGATGACGTCTGTGTGACATCAGACACAACCTCCCTGTTGTTGAAGTCCAGTGACAGTCGGCTTTCATCCAGGCCGTCAAAGATGAAGAGAAGTTTACAGACAGCCAGCTGCTCTGCTGTCACCTTCTGTAATGTTGGATGGAAATCATGGAGCAGCCTGAGAAGACTCAACCGCTGATCTCTGATCAGGTTCAGCTCCCTGAACGAAAGCAGAACCAGCAGACTGACATCCTGGTTCTCCAAGCCCTCGGCCCAGTCCAGAGTGAACTTCTGCACCGAGAAGGTTTTTCCAACGCCAGCGACGCCGTTGGTCAGAACCACTCTGATGGGTCTCTGTTGGACAGGTGAGACCGTAGAGACGTCCTCTCTCTGTTGGACAGGTGAGACCGTAGAGACGTCCTCTCTCTGTTGGACAGGTGAGACCGTAGAGACGTCCTCTCTCTGTTGGGCAGGTGAGACCGTAGAGACGTCCTCTCTCTGTTGGACAGGTGAGACCGTAGAGACGTCCTCTCTCTGTTGGGCAGGTGAGACCGTAGAGACGTCCTCTCTCTGTTGGACAGGTGAGACCGTAGAGACGTCCTCTCTCTGTTGGACAGGTGAGACCGTAGAGACGTCCTCTCTCTGTTGGACAGGTAAGTCTTTAAAGATGTCGTTGCACCTGATTGGAGTGTCCTGGAGGGTCTTCTTCTTGGACGTTGTCTCCAGCTGTCTCACCTCATGTTGGGTATTAACCTCTTCACTCTGTCCCTCTGTGATGTAGAGCTCAGTGTAGATCCTGTTGAGGAGGGTTCCACTTCCTGTTCCACTTCCTGTTCCCTCAGTTCCTTCAGTCACTCGTTCACATCTGCTCCTCAGACTGATCTTATGTTGATCTAAAACCTCCTGCAGACCACCATCTGCTGAGAGACAAGAGACAGAGTCAGACTGAAGACAGAGAGTCTGACAATCTGATCAGATTCTTTTCATCAGCTCCAGAAAAACTACAAAGAGAAGGTTTGAATCCTCATCTTAAATGTCAGTGCTGTGTGATGGAACGATGACTCTGGAGAAAACAACAATGACCACATCAGCAGACAGATGTTCACTCTCACTTTGTCCACAGCTGCTCTGATTGGCTGTCTGCAGCTCACCTCTGGTTCTGGGTCTTTTTCTACACTGGGGACAGGAGGGGGGTCCTGAAGAACCAGACTGGTCCCAGTCTGAGGTGAGGCACTGTCTGCAGAACCAGTGTCCACAGCTGGAGGAGACTGGATCCTTCAGGACGTCCTGACAGAGACCACAGCAGGACAGCTGCTGGTCCACAGAGACACCACTCCTCTTCCTCCTGTCAACACATTTCTGGATCAACAACATGTCACAGCTCCACATCTGAGCTCTGATTGGCTGCTGACAGAATGTCTCTGAGGTTTGTTGTGAACCTTCAGAGTCTGATGGATCTGGTTCCTGGTTTCTCTCTGTTTCCTTCACATCAGTCTAATGACTGAATCATCTTCAGCTCAGTTTAAAGTAGAAACCGTCTCTTACCGTGACTCTGGAGGTCCAGGTCCAGGTCCAGATCCAGGTCCAGGTCCAGGTCTGAAATAAAGAGGTTCTTCTTTGGACCAGTCACTCTTCACAGACTGACAGATGGCTCCTGGTCCAGGTCCAGGTCCAGGTCCAGGTCCAGGTCTGAAGTGAAGAGGTAGATCTGGAGACTCTGCTCTCAGTCTGCAACACAAACATGTTTTTATTGACATCACATTGATCACTGATCAGGTCTTTGGTCACAGATGCATTGTGGGAAGTCTCCAGTGACAGGGTCTAGCACCACAGACTGTAGTGAAGGATGGAAGCAACACAGCAGCAGTGTAGAGTCAGTCAGTCAGTAACTGGGTCCAGTGTCCAGCTGCTGAACATCTGGAACACATCAGCTCTACACAGGATCACACACTGACACTGCTCAACATCTGGATCCACTGGACCAACATCTAGATCTACTGGACACCAGTCGTTCCCCTATAGCCTAGGGTTAGGGTTAGACACATAAGTAATTGAGACACATGAAAACAAGACAACAGGAAGACAGTTTGGAGGTTCAGGTTTGTATCAGGTCTCTTACTGTGAGTCTGAAGGTCCAGGTCCAAGTCTGAAGTTTTCAGGTTCAGGTTTAGAGCAGTCACTCCTCATAGACCAGCAGGTGGATCCAGGTCCAGGTCTGAAGTTTTCAGGTTCAGGTTTGGACCAGTCACTCCTCATAGACCAGCAGGTGGATCCAGGTCCAGGTCTGAAGTTTTCAGGTTCAGGTTTGGACCAGTCACTCCTCGTAGACCAGCAGGTGGATCCAGGTACAGGTCTGAAGTTTTCAGGTTCAGGTTTAGAGCAGTCACTCCTCATAGACCAGCAGGTGGATCCAGGTCCAGGTCTGAAGTTTTCAGGTTCAGGTTTGGAGCAGTCACTCCTCATAGACCAGCAGGTGGATCCTGGAGACTCTGGTCCGTCCTTCTCTTCCTCCTCTTTCTTTTCTTCCTCCACGTTAAGACTCATCTTCAGGACTTGAGTCGGTCTGAGAGGGAAACTAGAAACACACACAATCTGATGACTCTTATTTGGAAAACAATTAATTGTATTCTTAACAAAAAACATAAAAGCAAGCAAGTAATTAGTGAATTTAAGGCTGATGGGGGTCTTATCACTGACCCACAAGAAATAGCCAACAATTTCAATACCTTCTTTTCAAAAATTGGTTCCTCTCTCGCTACAAGATTCCAGCTAGTAATCCAGTCCTCTGGAGCATATGAATTCCCCAATCAATAATCATTTTCACTTTTTGCCTATTACAAAAGATGAGGTTCAGGAGATCCTAATTAATTTAAAGGATTGTTCACCAGGATATGATAACAGCAAATTACTGGTGTTGGTTCAACAGTACATAGTTGAACCTTTAACTTACATTTTTAATCTTTTGTTGGAGTAGTAGTAGTAGTAGTAGTAGTAGTTTTTATTTAAACTTGGTGTCATGCACCATAGGTGCCCAGCCCTCATGGGCTTATAAGACACACTAAAAACAAAACAAAGCACAGAACACTGGCACACACAAGAGAACAAGGAATACATGCTCGTGTACTACATATTTTTCTTCAATACAGTACATGCCCACACATGCGCACACATACACATGCATGCATGCATGCATGCTCGCACGCATGCATGCCCACACATACACATGTTTTTATACCGTACATGTCCACAAATGCGCACACATACACACACATGCATGCATGCATGCTCGCCCGCACGCATGCATGCATGCCCACATCCATTCATATACGCACACAGAGCAAAAAGAAAACAAAAACAAAAACAATTGCCAGGACTGAAAGACTTCAAACATACAGCACATCTCTGCGCAACTTAAAAGACTCCAAAATAAATTTTGCCAGCGGGAACACCTTTTTTACAAATAAGTAAGTATACATTCATCAGTCATTGAGAGCAAATCTGGGCAATCTTCAACCGAAATCTTACAAAAAAGCCTTTGCCTATACTCATGGTACAATGGACAGTAGAATAAGAAATGACATTCACTTTCAATCACATCAAGATCACACATACAACATTTTCGTTCCTCCTCTGGGATCGAGTGGAAGCGCCCAGTTTCTAGAGCCAGAGGTAGAATGCCACACCTCAATTGAGCACAAATTGACCGCTGAGCTCTAGGTAGGTTGAGCGTAACATAGTTCTCCGGGCCATAATTATCCTTAATTAACCTATATGTTCTTAATTTTGGTTTATGTTGAACTTCTTCTAACCATTTTTTTTTGTAGTTTTCAAATAATAATTCTTTAACTCTTTCGCGACCATTGACGAGTAAACTCGTCACAGCCTGCCGGCCGTTCACGACCACTGACGAGTTAACTCGTCACAACCGTTTTTTTACGGATTATGATAACAGACACTCTCAGGTCCCTGTGTGTGAATATGGTCGTCCTCTGATATGTAAAAACTGTTTTAAACTAAAATCAAAACATAATGTTTTTAAACTGTGTGATCTTGGTTTTGTTTGCGGTCTCCTTGAACGCTGCTCTGTGGACGGCGTGCAGCAGCAGCAGCAGCAGCAGCAGCAGCAGCTGTAGCTGTACGGCGTCTGCTACAGTGTTGCGACTTCCTCGCTGAATCTGGCAGCTTTCCAAACTAACTAAACCCTCTTGACAACTTTTTTTGTCAAGCGACCAGGGATAAATCTAGTGACTTCTCCGGTGCTGTTACAAACGTTTCTGATTTGGAGATTCGGACCTGAAAGCACGTTACCGCTGCTGTTTCTACCGTGCAGCCGGAGAGGGACCCAACTGCAGTCAATATGGCGGACACGGGCGGCGCCATACATCCAATCCATACCGGAAGTCCCAACCGGAAGTTTCTTCTGTTTTGCTTAGAAGTTAGCAGCATTAGCAGCAGAGCAGCTAACGGTCCGCTGTTGCACCGCTAATACGTTACTTTATTCGTTTCTAATGTGTTTTCATGCGAGAAAGTCACAGTTAAGATCAGTCTGTGTTCAGTTTATATGACGGCTGTTTGGAAGTTTGCTCCAATGTTTTGGGAGAGGTGCACAACCGGACACAGCCGCTTAGCACCGGAGCTTGCTGCTAATCACAGAGCAAGCAGCCGGTTACAGCCACCGCAGCCCGGCTCCTAACAGGCTGCAGCACCGGGGGAGAACCAGAACGCCAGCAGTCACTTTATGATTAGTTTGTCAGTCAGCTGTAGTGGTGTCTTTGTTCTAGTGTATATTTTTCATACATGTATCATAGACAGTGAGATAGCTTTGTTCTAGTGGGTATACATTAATGCGTTTTCAGTGGGCATGTGTGTATAAATTACTATACGCCGAGTATCACACAGCACTGTCAAAGTGTGTGCTGCTGGTCAGACGAGCAGACTACCTCGGCTCTCTGTAGCCTATGTACACAAATCACCACATTTACATAAATAAATAAATGTTTTACAATTAACTGATCGATCTATATTAAATTGAATTCCACCAGAAATACAGGTGCGGGTCAGACGAGTAGCTGCCTCGGCACTGTATGTACACAAATCATCATCATCATATTTTTTTATCAATAAATATTTTAACTGATCGAGCAACATAATTCCATCAGAGAAATTGTGGACTTATGTATTGTTGATATATATTGTATTGTATTGCATTGACCCAAAGTTGAAAAAATAAATTTAGAAAAAAAGAGAAGTTGTGGGTTGCTGGTCAGTACGTTACACAAATCACCAAATTTACATCAATAAATACATGTTTTACAATTAACTGATGGATCACAACAGTTGCGGGGTGTTTGGTCTTTCTCCCCGTCAACTCTGTGCATATCCACGGCGTAAACATACATGCTTTTATTTTATTTTGGCTCTGAGCGGTGTTAACTGTAACTTCCGGTTGAGACTTCCGGTATGGATTGGATGTATGGCGGCCATATTGACTGCAGCAAGGTACTCTTGGTGCAGCCGGGACACCGGCGCTACAGCGGGCGCTGTGAGCTGCCGCCCCCGCCCCCGAGCACTCAGCGGCAGCCAGTCACCCAGTAGCGTCACGGCGCTGTCTCCGCTGCGGCCAGAGACCCGCTTCGCTGCACTCCACGCTGCCCTCCCACCCCCATCCGCCCAGATTTACCTCCAAAAATATTTTTTTAGCTGTAGAAATGATTTGAGAGACATGGCACACGGCAGAGTCACGGTAAAATGAGCAGATTGACACCTTTTCTCTGAAACTAGAGCGGGAGCGCCGTTTTTGGAGAAACCCAGCTCTCTTCTCCTCCTTCGTCCTCACGAACGAAACAGTGGAAAAACTCGCAGTTTTTTCGAGGAACACATTGGAAAGTCACTCTTCAACCATGTGAAAACCGTTTGTTTCTAGGTGGTGTACAGAGTTTGCTGCGACGTAAGAAAAAAGCTTAATAAATAGCCAAAAACGTGCGGTCCTGAGCGGCTGGGATGAGAAATTTGTGCGGTCGCGAAAGAGTTAATTTGGTTAACAGAACACGGTAATTTATTTCTATATATATTTTGAAGGTCAACCGTACTAAATATTTTTTCAAGCTGCCTTGCCCAAGAATAATTGTCTAAAAAATCCCATAGAAAAATTTGTTTAGTAAGCCTGTTGTCGGACATATTAATAAATCTATTCCACAGACGAACCATGTCACCTCCATGCCGTACCTCACATGGCTCCCAGCCCATATCACCACATATTGCAAGTAGTGGGGCTAATTTGTGTACACCCAAAAAACAACGCATAGCTCTATTCTGTACTGCTTCACATTTAGTATGTTTACCATAGCCCCAGACCCCTGCTCCATAGTCCAAAATGGGACAAACACAAGATTTAAACAACTGGGTATACGTTTTGTAACCAAGATCCCTGCAGAATTTTACTTTGTTGAGAACCGCTCCCAAAGCTCTACCCGCAGAGTCTGACAAAACATTCACCCCTTCAATGAATGTGAGATGATCATCTAGGGTAAGCCCCGGGTATTTATATGATTTAGTGTAAGATAAAGATACTGAGCCACAGGAGAAAACAAAATCCGTTTGCAACTGTCCCTTCTTCCTAAAGTGCATGACCTGGGTTTTGTCTTCATTTATCCTCAACCTCCATCTTCCACACCAGTTATGCACAATCTCTAATAACATTTGAAGTTCATTTTCAGACTCTGCAAGGAGAACTAAATCATCTGCGTACAGAAGAGAGCCAACTATAAGGTCGCCCAGTCGAACCCCAATGGCTGTGTGCTTGATTTCTAGTACAAGATCATTTACATAGACCGAGAAAAGAGTGGGAGAAAGTACATCCCCCTGTTTGACACCAGATGGGGTTGGGAACCAGCCCGTTCTATACTGATTTACCTGCACACAAGCCACTGGGGCCTGATATAGGGCTTTTAGTGCCTTATAGAATTTACCATCTATTCCAACATTCAATATTTTGAAACTAAGAAGTCCATGATGAATACAATCAAAAGCTTTACGAAAATCAATAAAACAACAGAAAACAGGTCTCCCTTCCTGCATTTTGGCATGTACTATAGTAGATAAGGTATACAGTATATGTGATCAATACATGATCTTTTCTTACGAAAGCCGTTTTGTTCGTCAACTAATAAACCGGAATTTTCCAGAAAGAACATCAGTCGCTCATTTAAGACGCTAGAGTAGATTTTATAAACACAACTTAAAAGACTTATCCCCCTATAATTCATGGGAATTCTGGGATCGCTATTTTTTGTTGGAAAAGGGAATTGTCCCGTCAGAACTGAAAGTAGCCAAGATAATTCCTATCTATAAAGATGATGATCCAGCTGTATTTAACCATTACAGACCCATTTCTATTTTACCTGTCATATCTAAGGCACTTGAAAATCTCGTATATCAAAAATTGGTCAAACACCTTGATGAGAATAACATCATATACACACATCAGTACGGGTTTAGAAAGAAACACTCTACACATATGGCACTCACACACTTAATAAATGAAATTTATACAGCTAAAGATAAAAAGAAAATTACTGTTGGCATATTTTTAGACTTATCAAAGGCATGTGATACAGTCAATCATCACATTCTTCTCCAGAAGCTCTCACATCTCGGAGTAAGAGATAATGCGCTGCTTTGGTTCTCCAGTTATCTTAAAGACAGACAGCAGTTTGTGTGCTATAATGGTATGAATTCTCCTCTGTTGCCTGTACTTTGTGGTGTACCTCAAGGCTCAATTATTGGGCCCCTGCTATTTTTGATATACATTAATGACTTACCGAATGTTTCAGATAAATTATCCAAAATTCTATTTACAGATGATACAAGCTTATTCTACTCTCATAAAGACATCAATACCATCACAGATGTGTTAAATGAAGAACTTGGTAAAATATCTATTTGGTTTAAATCCAACAAACTATCACTTAATATAAAAAAGTCTTGTTTCATATGCTTCGGGTTAAAACCAGGGATGTCTAATTCTTCTTTTAAAATTGAAATTGATACAGTGCCTTTAACTAATGTACATGTTATCTTTGTCCTGGAAACCTCATATTAGAGCCATAACCACAAAGATGGCCAAAGGTATTGGAATTCTTGGTAAAATTTGTCAGGTGATCAACACTGAGGTTGCCATTATGTTATATTATGCAATGGTTTATCCATATATAAATTATTGTAATATTTCCTGGGCCAGCACTTACCAAACTAAGCTCAAGCCCATATACCAGCTTCAGAAAAGAGCAGTAAGAATAATTAGCTGTGCTCATCAAAGACATTCTTCACAGCCTCTATTCTCTCAGTGTTTATCAAGTGAATCATCTTCAGATTGGTTTATTTGTTCACGGTTCTCTAAAAAACCATCATCTTTTCATTATATGTTCGCATACAACTATCAATTTCACAATTATTCCACACGTAACTCGTATCACCTTAGGACCCAATACTGTTCTACCTCCCAATCACAGTTCTGTTTACTTTATCCTGGGCCTAGAATATGGAATTTATTACCTGTACATTTCTTGGAATTATCTTCACATCAATTTAGGAGGGCACTAAAGTCACTTCTGCTCACCAGTGAATACTTCCCACATGGTCTGCCTGTCTAAACTTGGATAATTTTATACTTTTATTATATGTTCACCAAGCTTTTGTATTGCATTGTACATTGTTAAACCATGTTTGTATTTATTGTATGAATGTTTTTTTTCTACCTCACAAATGTATGCTCATTAGCTTAGAATTGTAGTTCAGGAATGCCACTCTACAAGCCCCTGGGGTTTTTTTTGGCATTTCCCTTCACGTTGTCTTGGATTTTATGTGTTTATTCATTTTTAACTTTTGATATGTGAAATAAACAAAACAAACAAAATAAACAAACCTGTCACACACATACACTGAGGACAAACTACCATCACTGTCTCAGAGTGTGTCACACCTCCACCACTCAGAATCCTTTCACATTAAATCCATGTTTATCCAGTCACCACGACCTTTGACTTCTGGGTCCTTGAGTTCAAGTCGATGTTTGTTCTGAATCTGAAGAAGTTTAGAGTCAAACTGAGACAATGACGTCTGTACGGATACGTCTGACTCTGCTTCCCTCAGCAGTCCACACAGACACACTGACTCTGATGCTTCAACAACAACATCATCAACAACAACAAATAATAATAATAATAATAATAATCATGTTGTGTTAACACTCACTTTACTCAGAGTTCAGTTTCTCTCCTTCTGCTCCGTTGATTCTAAAATGGCGTCTGAACATCTTTACTTTCACTTCTCAGCTCTGCATTTACAGGAAATCATGAGTCAGTCAGGATGTTCCAGTCTGTTGTCTGGTAGAGTGGCGCCACCTGCTGTATCTGTGCTGGTATTACACCTGTATGGAGAAATGAAACCTGACACCATGTAGAAACAGAGATTTAAAGAAACAGCAGCAGAGACACTCCACTGAGTTACAGTTCAGTCTCTTCTGTGTCTGATCTATCATAAATATTACACATCCCACATGGTGTTTCTGACCTTGTGATTGGCTGCTCAGATCCTGCTGTTACTTTATTACATTAGGACTTTGAACACATTGAACAGGTTAATATTGAGATGTTTGGACAGCTGATTCTCAGAGCGTCAGGTTCTCTGACTGATCACAGATCAGCTTTGTGTTCAGGTGACAGCTCACCTCCGCTTCTCCTCTACGACTCTAGTGCTGCCGCTGGAGCTCAAAGTTCAGAGACAGTAGAAATGATCTTAATGACCTTTATCGCAAGCAAATACCAAGAAATGAGCTGGACCCTGCAACGGGACTGAACTGGACCCTTCTGTTTCAAAAAGGCTGGTACTGTCATCAAAAACCAAAAACAACATTGCAGCATTTATCTTTGCTACTGACATCTTGTTTCACTGAGGTGAGAACAACTCTTCACCACCCCGCCCCCCCTGAAGTCCATGGACACATCAACATGTTCCCTGCACTGACAAACTGCGTATGTAGGGAGCGTCTGAGAAGGAAGTCAGTCGACCACACGGAGCTGATTCTGAACAAACTGAACAAAAAAGTTCACATTTGACCGTATGTTTTCTTGTTTTGTTTTTTTGACATTTTAGAAGAAGCAGAGTTTGTCTTGCTGTCTGAAAGGAAATAGTTGGTACTCCGAATACAGACAGACAGACAGACAGACAGGAGCAACAACAACAACAACAACAACAGTAATCATGTTGTGTTAACACTCACTCGTCTCTGACTTCAGTTTCTCTCCTTCTGCTGCGTTCTGTTCAAAATGGCGTCTGAACTGTTTCTCTTCCTCTTTTGCTGGAAGTCATTGTCATCAGTAAAATGATCTATTGTTGGATCTGTGCTGTACCTGTATGAGCAGGTGACACCTGACACCTACAGACTGAGAGTTAAAGAAACAGCAGCAGCAGCACAGCGACACTAGTTACAGTTCAATCTGGTGTCTTACTGATATTGACACGTCCCGCTGTTACTTTGTGACTTTACGTTAGGGTGTGAACACCAGGACTTTATTTCTCTTTATTATTATTTGCAGCAGACCCTTGGTTTCAATGAATGCAGCGTGGAGGTTCAAACAGGTCTTTGTTTCATCGTCTGCTGCAGCGCTGAGAGAGAAAAGAGGAGATTAGATTAAAAACATGAGTGAAACATCATTAACAGTTTCCTACAGAGTCAAAAACCATCAATGCACTTCATCCCTGTTCAATAGAAAATTAAAGGATACATTAGATAGTGTTTAAAATTTCATTAAAACTTGATCAAAGCATCAAAACAGTGTGGACGGCATCCTTCAGAATAAAATACATCCAGACGAGGATACATGGAGCTAAAGCAGGAACTGAGGTCAACAAACCTGGTTCCTCTTCACGGACGGAGCAGATCATCATGAAGCTGAAGGTTGTGAGGAACCAACAATAAAACAACCTGAACACACTGCAGCAGCATCAGACAATAGGCTGGATAACAACACATGATGAAGGAGCCAGAGGCGTCAGTTTGGAGTGTATTTATTAATATAATAGTAATAATAATAATATGAATGGTAGGATCAGAACGCAGCGAGCTGACGTCATCACTGATCTGAGAATCTATTGCAGAGAATAATCACAGTTAGAAAAATATCTGTCTGCACTCGTCCAGCTTATTGCCCCGCCCCCTAAGAACCCCGTATAAACAACAACAACAACAACAACACAGAGACCTGTCACCCCGATGATGTCGTTCCTCCACCGCAGCCCAGGTGTGTGTGTGTGTGTGTGTGTGTGTGTGTGTGTGTGTGTGTGTTATGCTGCAACATTAAGTTCTCTTCAGTTGTTAATTATTCGTCTTAAACTGTAAAAAGAGGAAGTTCAAACTAAGTGAAACGTGGCGTCTGGTCTGGAGTCTGTAACGATGCTGAGGTCATCAGGGTTTCTACATCTGTCTAAGAATATTTGTCTCATTTCTGTCAAAACTAAACTCTTTCCACTTAAAATCAGACTCATCATCTAAACATTAATTTGTTTTCAGATCATTTTCACTTGAAATCAGTAGAAAAATCTGCAGTGAAGTGGCAGATTCTTCTACTTTCCTTCCTTCCTTCCTCCCTCTGTCCTCACTTCTTCTTTCCTTTTTGACACGAGTGATTGCGAGCTGCGGTGGAGGAACACGGCGAGGAAATCAAAGCGTCGCCGCGAGGAGGAAAAGAAACCAAGGAAACATTAAAGAGAGAGAGAACGTCTCTGTCCAAGGGGACGGATTAGAGAACGCTCCTCTTTCCTGTCAGAGGAGCGGCTGAGATAACCATCAGATACAACACACACACACGCACGCACGCACGCACGCACGCACGCACGCACGCACGCACGCACGCACGCACACACACACACACACACACACACACACACACACGCACACACACACACACACACTGGCGACTGCTTCACTGCGTCTCGTTCTCACGATGTTGTTGTTGAACCACGTGGATCAAAGTGGCAGTGACGTGGTTCTTAATGACAGAACGTTTCTGATTGGACGAATGGGAGGAGGAGGAGGAGGAAGAGGAGGAGGAGGAGGGAAAGGAAAGGAGGAAGAAGAGGAGGAGGAGGAAGAAGGAAGAAGAGGAGGAAGAGGAGGAGGAAGAAGGAAGAGGAAGAGGAGGAGGAGGAAGGAAAGGAGAAAGAAGAGGAGGAAGAAGAGGAGGAAGAGGAGGAGGAAGAAGGAAGAGGAAGAGGAGGAGGAGGAAGGAAAGGAGAAAGAAGAAGAGGAGGAGGAAGAGGAGGAGGAAGAAGGAAGAGGAAGAGGAGGAGGAGGAAGGAAAGGAGAAAGAAGAGGAGGAGGAAGAAGAGGAGGAAGAGGAGGAGGAAGAAGGAAGAGGAAGAGGAGGAGGAGGAAGGAAAGGAGAAAGAAGAAGAGGAGGAGGAAGAAGAGGAGGAAGAGGAGGAGGAAGAAGGAAGAGGAGGAGGAGGAAGGAAAGGAGAAAGAAGAAGAGGAGGAGGAAGAAGAGGAGGAAGAGGAGGAAGGAGGAGGAAGAAGAAGAGGAGGAAGAGGAAGGAAGAAGAAGAGGAAGAGGAGGAGAAGGAGGATGAAGAGGAGGAAGAAGAGGTGGAAGAAAAGGAAGAAGAAGAGGAGGAGGAGGAAGAGGAGGAGGTGGAAGAAAAGGAAGAAGAAGAGGAAGAGGAGGAGGAGGAGGAAGAGGAAGAAGAAGAGGAGGAAGAAGGAAGAAGAAGAGGAGGAGGAAGACCAGTTCTGCTGCCAAGAGGAAGAACCCTGGGTCAGAGGTCAAAGGTCAACGTTGGACTTTTAAATAAAAACAACTCTATTTGTTCTGTTGCAGTCAACACACACACAACGTAATGTTTTATAGAAAGGATGGAGACCAGATTATGACTTCAATCAGAATCATCACTTTGATCTGTTCTTGAAAAGTAGGAATAAAGGTATATACCGTAAAACTCTGGACTACAGCGCACCGGAGTATCAGCTGCACCAGATAGTCCGGAGATTACGGTTCGTCTACTGTCGCCCATGAAGTTGGAATTCTTACCTCTTATGATTCTGACAGTGTGATTTATGTTTAATTGATAAAGGGCACATTCGCTCAAAACTCTATCGATTAGTCTCTTCCAAACAGATCACAGTAAAAACAAAAACATGAAACCACAATTCACCTTTAGAGGAATGTGAAGATGATTCCAACTTTACGGGCAGCAGTGTGTGTGTGTGTGTGTGTGTGTGTGTGTGTGTGTGTGTGTGTGTGTGTGTGTGAGAAGGAAACAACAGGGTAAAATGTTAGTAAATCTAAATAAAGGTATAAAAGTACAATGTTATATAAATATAAAGGGTTCAAATTATAAATTTAAATTAAAACATTTTAGTGAAAATTAGTCAAATGAATTTATCTCAACATTTCTGATGCAGTTTTCTTTTGTTGGCAGAAAAAGACTTCCATGTGTGTGTGTGTGTGTGTGTGTGTGTGTGTGTGTGTGTGTGTGTGTGTGTGTGTGTGTGTTACACGTCTGCTCTGTTTAACTCATTTTGTCTCTTTGTGCTTTTTTGACTCTTCGTCGTTTTTTTGTTGTTTTTCCACGAGATTAGGGTAAAACTTTAGAAAAAAAACACACACAAAAACCCCAACCCCCCCCCAATGAAACCAAACCAACATCAGGGATGAGTGACACGTGTAAAGTTTTGATTGGACGGAACTTTTTTCTTCTTCTCGTAGTCGAAGGTCGATGACGAGTCTCGACAAACTCTTATTTTGAAATACTAAAATAGTTCTGAGTGAGGCTAAATGCTCGGATCCTATTGGCTGTCCAACAGGAAGTTCTTTTATTCTGAAATATCCAGTCTCAGATCCTCAGATCATGATTGTGTTTTGTTCGTTAAATAACTCAGTGTCTCGTGTCCATGGCTTCTTAGTGGCTGCGTCGTCCCAACGCCAGAATCCTCGCCGCCTCAAACCGTTTCACCTCCAAAACAAAATCCAATCAGAACGGATTCTCTGCATATTCAGAGACGTCCAGGAGACGTCTGTCCTCACCGTGACGTCCTCGTCCCCTCGGCCCGGCGGTCTGAAGGCACTTGATGTCATGGCAGAGGGTGCTCGCTCGCTCGCTCGTCCTCGCTCGTCCTCGCCGCAGACAGACAGGTGTCAAAATAAAAGTCTGAGTTCAGTTTCTATGAACCACCGCTCTGTGGGTCCGCTAGGAAGTCCCCCCCCCCTTCAAAATAAAACAAGAGGAGAGACGGCCTGTCCAACTCACCATACAGTACTGCTGATCTGTGGAGGGGAGGGGGCAGAGGGAGTGGGAGGGGCTTATGGGGGGGGTTAGGGAGGGTCACATTCAAACTATCACTTCCTGTTTTTGTAGGAACCTCTAACGGTCTTAACTCTGTTCACACCTGGAAACTACGGCGGCCCAGAGGAGTCACAGCGCTGCAGCGTCATTCCCTTCAACCGCCGCCACAAAAACACGTTTAAACCGCCAACAGTCGGCTTTTAGCGGCGACCAACCCGCACCGACCCACGTCGACCCACGGCAAATCGCCTTTAATCGTCTCGGCTCCGATCGGCTGGCGGCGGGAACGCCAGACCCGCATCAACCCGCTAATTTACGTGACGACGCTGAGCGCTACGTGACGCCATGCTAGTCACGTCTCACATCACGTAGCAAAACAACGCTCTGCTCTCATTGGAGGCTGAGATCTGAGCGACTGATTTCAGTGCTCGAGGATTGTTCATCGCCCGCCGCCGTTCCACCGTTTTGAGGACGGACTAAAGTGCAAAACAAGAAAAAACACCGGCTGCCGCCTGATTCGCCTCCACGTCGCCCTCCATCGTTTACTTCCCTGAATTCTGTCGATGTCATCAACGCCATCCCAGCGTGATGACGTCACCAAACGCCAGCGTGGGGGTCGGACCCGGGTCGTTTTGGTCGATGGGAAAGGAGCCAAATGCCGATTGTTAGCGAGTCGACCCGCGCTGACTGTAGCGGGAGACACACAACATGCTACAAACACAACAACACAACAGCAGCGTGTAATCGACGTTAGCTTAGCATTAGCCTTTAGCCAGGTCCACGTGTAATCGACCATATGGACGTTAGCTTAGCATTAGCCTTTAGCCAGGTCCACGTGTAATCGACCATATGGACGTTAGCTTAGCATTAGCCTTTAGCCAGGTCCACGTGTAATCGACCATATGGACGTTAGCTTAGCATTAGCCTTTAGCCAGGTCCACGTCTCTGTCGTGTGATTGTGTGTTTTCTGACCCTCGGGGCCACCGTACGTTAACAAACAGGAAGCAGATTGTCGCTCTGCGGTCGATGACTCACACAAACACCTGAACAACAACCGTCCTGGATCACGTGATCTGGTCTGATCTCAGGTTTTAACCCTTTGAGCACCTGGACGCGGTGACGTCATCGACCTGGATGTTCATATTCAACCTGTCACTCTCAGGTCGCTATGCTAAGCTACGCTAAGCTACGCTAACACGCCTAACGTTTCCTACAACGTAAACAATCCTGACTTCCCATCATGCATCTCTGCAGCTCTGAGACAATCTTTGGTAGCTGGGGAGGGAAGGGGGGGAGGGGGGAGGAGGGGGGGGTCAAAGGTGATGGTATCGCGTGGCGTACAGGAGCGGGGGGAGGGGTCACCTCTGCCGACCAATCAGAGCCAGACTCAGAGTGACACACAGCTGCCATATATGGGGCGAAGAGGGCGGAGCCAGAGACCGCAGATCTGAGAGAGACAGAGAGAGAGAGGGGGGGTTACCCAGAGGTCAACCAGAGGTCAACCAGAGGTCGATCAGAGGTCAGAGAGCCAGACTCAGGTGACGGACAGGAGCACTCACTGTTGGGGGGCGGGTCTTTACACTCGCCCTCCTCGATGGTGACATCATCGATGGCGATGTCTCCCTCGATGCCGGCGCCTCGGACGCCCTCCATCACCACCTGACACACACACACACACACACACACACACACACACACACACACACACACACACACACACACAGATATTAGAACTGATCAGGTTCATCGATACTCCACCAGACTGATCAATCACCTGTTTCCTTCCATCAGGACCAGTGGTCTTAGTAGACGAGCAGTCAGCATACGTTTGTTCACATATACACTATATTATATATACGTATATGTCTGTAAACAATAAATAAGATCAACATTTTGAAAAATCTAATATGTTAAGAAAGAAAAAAAAACTAGAAAAAGCATTTCCAAGAATGGAAATGGTGTGAATGCAGAAAGCAATGCTGGATGAGCTGAAGACATTGTTGAAAGAAAGAGAGAAACCAAGAAAGTTTGAAGCAACATGACAGAGGCTGGTTTTGAACCCATGACCTCATGATCTCCAACCATTTACTCTACCACTCCGCCACAGAGAGCACGCTGATAACAAATACCTGTAACCTATTGAAGGCAGAGAAGGGGAGGTTAATTCTGCTGGTCACAGGGGGCAGCGCAGGACAAGAAATGATGCATAAGAATCATTTAAGCGCTTTACATTGTTCTGCTGTGTTCAAAGTTCCAGTGCAAATCAATAATAATAGTGCATTATCAAGTTTGCTCATGTGACCAGACCAAGTGGTATTGGTTAAAGTTGACACTGTGGAATGTTGTCATGGATTGTAATTGTGGCACCAGTAATCACTGTGTCTCTTAACGACCACCTGAAACCAATTGAAAGGTGGGAGCAGAATTCAACACAACATAACATCATCACCCAACCTGGATTTGAACCAGGGATCTTTGCGTCGTAAAGCAGGTACATTAACCCCTAGTCTACCACCAGAGTTGGTAATGGAATGCCACAGAGAGCACAATGATGCTGATGTGACACTGATCAATGTGATAACAAACACCTGTAACCAAGCAAATGTAATCACTGTGTCTCTTAACGACGAATATCGTGTGTGTGTGTGTGTGTGTGTGTGTGTGTGTGTGTGTGTGTGTGTGTGTGTGTGTGGGCGGGGCCTGCACCTGGAAGGCCGAGGTCGGGTGGATGTTGACCTTGGCTTGTCTCCAGCGGTCTCCTTGGTTACCGGTCAGACTCCAGACCGAGGTGTCCGTCACCGTCTGACTCTTCTGACGCAGGAATACGTTGAGCGCTCCTACGGGACAGACGGGGGGAGGGGGGGTTAACGCCTGCTGCTCCACCTGGGGGGGGGGGGGGGGCAGGGGGCGTGGCCTATAGCGCTGACTCACCTATGTGTTTCCCGTACATGTGGTAGAAGAAGGCGAAGCAGTAGGTGGGGCTGCTGACGGAGGAGGAGGAGGAGGAGGAGGAGGAGGAGGAAGAGGAGGGGGGGGGCTTGGTGTTCATGTTGAAGGTGGGGGACAGCAGCCGAGCCTTGTCTCCCTGCAGCCGCGGCCGCGACGTCTCGATGTACATGTAGAAACCTGACGGGTCAGAGGTCAAAGGTCAGAGGTCAAAGGTCAGAGGTCAAAGGTCACATCCAGCTGTTACTGTAGCTACACCGGCACTGTGAAACAACTTCCTGTTTCAGAATAAGAGCGTCATTAGACAGGAACTGTAGAATAGGGGGGTAGGAGAGGAGGAAGAGGAGGAGGAGAAAGATGAATGAAGAAGATGAAGAGGAGGAGGAGGAGGAGGAAGATGAATGAAGAAGATGAAGAGGAGGAGGAGGAGGAGGAGGAGGAGAAAGATGAATGAAGAAGATGAAGAGGAGGAGGAGGAGGAGGAGGAGAAAGATGAATGAAGAAGATGAAGAGGAGGAGGAGGAGGAGGAAGATGAATGAAGAAGATGAAGAGGAGGAGGAGGAGGAGGAGAAAGATGAATGAAGAAGATGAAGAGGAGGAGGAGGAGGAGGAGAAAGATGAATGAAGAAGATGAAGAGGAAGAGGAGGAGGAGGAGAAAGATGAATGAAGAAGACGAAGAGGAGGAGGAGGAGGAAGAGGAGGAGGAGGAGGAGAAAGATGAATGAAGAAGATGAAGAGGAGTTGAATGAAGAGCCGCAGCAGTAAAGGTCAGCTTCGGAGGTCAGGTAAAAAGATAATGAAGAAAAATAGTTTAAAGAGACAAAAATAGGATGAATTTAAATAAAATAGAATAGAATTAATTAAAATCTACGAGGAGGAGGAGGAGGAGGAGGAGAAAGATGAAGGAAGAGGAAGAGGAGGAGGACAGAAAAAGGAGGAAAAGGAAAAAGAAGATGGAAAGGAGTAAGAAAGATGAATGAAGAAGATGAAGAAGGAGGAGGAGGAACTTGAATGAAGAAGATGAAGAGGAGGGGGGGGGTCTGAATGGCCCCCGATGAAGACAGCCAATCACATTTCATTATTGCTCCTCGATGAAGAGGAAGTCCTCGGAGACGACAGCTCGTGACTCACGCTGCTTTTTTTATTTTGCCCGTGTGGCCGTTTCACATCTCACGTCTCCATGGCAACTCCCGCCCTTCACACACACACACACACACACACACACTAGGAGCTGCTGTGTGAGGCGGTGTTGATGCAGACGCTCTAAATAACAACGTTTGTCTCATTTCAGTCCAAACTGATCTCATTCTAATAAAACCAGACTCGTCTCATTAAAGCAGATTGTTCTGTTTTTAGACACTTTTTACTTCTTTAAGATGAAGAGGTGTGGAAGTGTGAGGAGGAGAAAGATGAATGAAGAAGATGAAGAGGAGTGGAGGAGGAAGAGGAATGAAGAAGATGAAGAGGAGGAGGCTTGGAGCCCGAAGGGAGGAGCTCGGAAGAGTGTTGGGGGATGAATTTGAAGATGAAGAGGAGGAGGAGGAAGAGGAGTCCAGTCGAACTCGTCGGTTTTGTCCTGAGAGAACAAACACAACGCCTCGTCCTCGAAGCCACACTGGAACTCCCCTGACACACACACACACACACACACACACACACACACACACACACACACACACACAGGACGACAACATTAATCTGACTGAAAAGAAAACAGCATAACAGTAGGTTCATTACCTTTAATTGTCGGTGCAAGCTATTTTTAGAACGGCGGAGCAGAGCCGTGAGCTGCTCAGAGCTACGCTACGGAGGCTCATGGGATTTCTTGGTTTCCCTCATCAAACTCATCAAATACACAATCCAACAACTCCACAACGCTCTGGTGGACAAGTTGTGACCTGCACATTCACCACACTATGAGATAATAACACAACGTTACCACACAGAGTTGTTTTAGAGGGAAATACAGAGACTGTTGATGAACAACTGTCCCTGAAGGCAACGTGCATCAGAGGTTTTACATGAATTTCCCTCACGGCTCTGCTCCACTGTTCTAAAAACAGCTTGCACTCGAAAAAAGTTTAAAGAGACCATCAGTGATGAATTTAAATAAAATAGAATAGAATTAATTAAAATCTACGAGGAGGAGGAGGAGGAAAGAAAAAGAGGAGAGGAGAAAGATGAAGGAAGAGGTGTAGGTTGACGGGAGCTGTGAAGGGACAAAAGGAAGAAAGAAGAAGAAGAGCTCAGATCAACAGGACGTTCATCCACAGCTAAAAGAAGAAGAATCATTCCAGGCTGAGCTCTGATTGGTCGGTGACACGACCTCAACAGTCCTGGATGGCGCCCGGCGGATTCAACCCAGGACTGTTGAGGCTGTAACAACGTCCTGAAGGAGGTCCAGACCCAGTCCAGACCAGATCCAGACCAGGTCCAGAACCAGTCCAGAACCGGTCCAGAACCGGTCCAGACCAGGTCCAGAACCGGTCCAGAACCGGTCCAGACCAGGTCCAGAACCGGTCCAGAACCGGTCCAGACCAGGTCCAGAACAGGTCCAGAACCGGTCCAGAACTCGTCCAGAAAGCAGATTGTTCTGTTTTTAGACACTTTCCAGAACCGGTCCAGACCAGGTCCAGAACAGGTCCAGAACCGGTCCAGACCAGGTCCAGAACCGGTCCAGAACCGGTCCAGAACCGGTCCAGAACCGGTCCAGACCCGGTCCAGAACCGGTCCAGAACCGGTCCAGAACCGGTCCAGAACCGGTCCAGACCCGGTCCAGAACCGGTCCAGACCAGGTCCAGAACCGGTCCAGAACCGGTCCAGACCAGGTCCAGAACCGGTCCAGAACCGGTCCAGACCAGGTCCAGAACCGGTCCAGAACCGGTCCAGACCAGGTCCAGAACCGGTCCAGAACCGGTCCAGACCAGGTCCAGAACCGGTCCAGAACCAGTCCAGAACCGGTCCAGAACCGGTCCAGAACCGGTCCAGACCAGGTCCAGAACCGGTCCAGAACCGGTCCAGAACCGGTCCAGACCAGGTCCAGAACCGGTCCAGAACCTTGGTTTCCAGACCAGGTCAAACTCATCAAAACCAATCCAACAACTCCAGAACGCTCTGGTGGAACAAGTTGTGAGAACATTCAGACGCTATGAGATAATAACAGAACGTTACCACACAGAGTTGTTTTAGAGGGAAACACAGAGACTGGTCCATGAACAACTGTCCCTGAAGGCAACGTCATCAGAGGTTTAGCATGAAGGTTAACAGGTCCAGAACCGGTCCAGAAAGGTCCAGAACCATCAGAACCAGTCCAGAACCGGTCCAGAACCGGTCCAGAACCGGTCCAGACCAGGTCCAGAACCGGTCCAGAACCGGTCCAGACCCGGTCCAGAACCGGTCCAGAAGGGACCAGGAAGGTCCAGAACCGAAGAACCGAGCCAGATCAACAGGACGTTCATCCACAGCTAAAAGAAGAAGAATCATTCCAGACTGAGGTCCAGAACCGGTCCAGAACCGACCCAGACCAGTCCTGAACAGGTCCAGAACCGGTCCAGACCAGGTCCAGAACCGGTCCAGAACCGGTCCTGAATGAGGTCCAGAACCGGTCCAGACCCGGTCCAGAACCGGTCCAGACCCAGTCCAGAACCAGTCCAGACCCAGTCCAGACCCAGTCCAGACCCAGTCCAGAACCAGTCCAGAATCGGTCCAGACCCGGTCCAGAACCGGTCCAGACCCGGTCCAGAACCGGTCCAGAACCGGTCCAGACCCAGTCCAGAACCGGTCCAGAACCAGTCCAGACCCAGTCCAGACCCGGTCCAGAACCAGTCCAGACCCAATCCAGAACCGGTCCAGAACCAGTCCAGACCCAATCCAGAACCGGTCCAGAACCAGTCCAGACCCAATCCAGAACCGGTCCAGAACCAGTCCAGACCCAATCCAGAACCGGTCCAGGACTGAGAGTTTAAATGTTCTGTTAAATCTAAATATGAAGATGACAACGATCCAGAGACTCCTCTGATCTTTAATGTGAGACTTTTCACACTGAGGTTATGACATCATTATGTGACGGAGACGACAACGTGACCTTTTACAGCATCAACACACACACACACACACACACACACACACACACACACACACACACACTGTACGATATTAAAGGAACATTCCTGCAGCTGTTTGTACATCATTTATCTTCAGTTAAACAGTCGACACTCGGAGGGAAGTTCATTTCCTCTGGAGACATGAACACTGATGTGTGTGTGTGTGTGTGTTTCAGTGTGTGTGTGTGTGTGTGTGTTTCAGTGTGTCTGTGTGTGTGTGTGTGTGTTTCAGTGTGTGTGTGTGCGCCCGAGGCAGTGGAGGTGTGTAATGTCACAGTGTGTTATCAGCAGTAGTGTTGAGTTAGCGCTACAGATCTGGGACACACACACACACACACACACACACACACACACACACACACACACACACACACACACACACACACACACACACAGTGAGAGAAGAGGTTACCGCTGTAGGCGATGATGCGCTCGGTGGCGTCTCCCTCGCCGTAGCGTGTGATGGGCGTGAGGCGGACCAGGTAGGACTCGGGCTTGATGAGCTCCGTCAGGTTGTAGGTCAACAGCTCCCCCTTCTGGACGCTGGTCTCCATGGCGATCTCCTGCTCCCACCAGCGGGACTGGCCCACCTGCAGCACAGGGGGGGGACAGCCGTAACCATGGGGACCTGGACCAGAGGAGAGTGGCGCGAGGGGGCGTGGCCTAAAGGGGGCGTGGCCTAAAGCCTCCAGAGGAACAGAGTCCTGACTCAACGCTCACATCTCCTCCATTTAGGCCCAATTCCGATTCTCCCCTTAGCCCTCGCCCTTGGCCCTAACCCTTCGTTTTGCGCGTTCACGTGAAGTGGTAGTGCTGTCCCAATTCTCATTCTGCCGAGGGTTAGGGGGAAGTGGTAGGGCATCCCCTCCGGAGATTTTTCAGGGGCACACTCCCGAGGGCTATCCGAGGGCTTCCTTTCCCAGAATGCATCTTCATCAACCGGCAGCTGTTTTTTTATCACCGTCTCTTATAACGTCATTTTGTTAAGTTTTTATCTTTTCATCGATAAAGTAACTATTTAGACCCCGTTGTGCCCCCCCTCCCCCCCTTATCCAAATGACGGCTGTCTGTAGAATGAAGAAGGACAGCTTACCATGGAGCCTCCACCTGTGGAGCAGATCAGTGTTCCTGATCAGGAGACACCACCCCGTCCGGAGGGCATTGATCTGTCACCCTCCCATGATCACCGAGAAAAGACTTACTATACGCTAATTAATCATATTCATTTTATAATTTTGATTATGGGATATTTATATTTATTTTTAAGAGATAAATGCTGGTCTCATTGATGAAATGTAACAATTAGTATAATTAGTTTGTTTGAATTAAATTTTGTGTGTTTTGATGCAGGAGCAGCAGCTCAGTCTGATGTTATGTACTCAGAAATCACCACATTTACATCAATAAATAAATGTTTTTTCCATGAACTCAGTTTGATTAAATGTTATTTATTAAGATGTTTTGAATATAGGATTTGTGTCAATTAATTGTCATGTTCTGCTCTGCAGCAGTTTACTATTTATCTGTTTTATGACGGATGGTGTCCCAATATCTTTGTTATTTCTATTACATTATAGGCTCATTATTATTATTATTATCATTATATAATGGTGGTCTAGGGCTAGGGGTTTTTTTAAAAATTGAATTCTTGGGCCTTACTCTCTTCATTTCACACTCCACTGCACTCCCCCCCCCCTCCTTCCACCCCCCCCCCTCCCTTGCCTCCTCCTGTTTCCTCCCGTCCTCCTTCATCATCATCATCATCTTTTTTTTCTGTCTCTATTCAGAGAGAGAGAGTCTCATCAGCACTTCCTCCCCTACTCCCCCTCCTCCCACCACCCCACCCCCACCCTCTCTCTGCAGCACACGGGTCTGTATGAATGAAGAACGACAGGTTACCATGGCAACAACCTCCTCCTCCTCGTGGCTGTGTGACTCTATAGGGTTATTAATCATATTGATTATTATAATGTATGACTATGGGATATTTATATTTATTTGAAGTACCATATTCTATCATAGTACTACATTAGTATAATATAGTAGTATAATAGTACATGACAGTACGCAGCAGCTCAGTCTGATGTTAATACTCAGCACTTTACTGTGTTTTTTCAGTCTTTTACCTCTGATGTATTTATTGATGTTTATTAGTTTCTTGGTGTCAGATTAATTCTATGTTCAGCTCTGCAGCTGTTTATTATTTATCTGTTTTATTGCTGCAGTGACCGACGGATCATGAAGTATCTTTGTTATTTCTATGACATTCTAGGTTCATTATTATTATTATTATCATTATATAATGGTGGTCTATGTATTTTTTTTATTTTATTGTACATTCTCTGCGATTATATTTATATAACACACACACACACACACACACACACACGCTGTGTTTATCTGTATTGTTTGATCCGGCCGAGCGAGGGTTAAACAGAGGCTGTCCTACATTCAGAGAGAGAGAGAGAGAGAGGATTACCTCCAGCTACTGCAATCTGGCCACACACACACACACACACACACACACACACACACACACACACACACACACACACACACAGTCCAGGGTCTCCTCCTCCGTCGACAGTGAGTGACATCTGCTTCCTGTGGTGAAGCTCCGCCCCCTCACCTGCAGGGCTGGACAGCATCACAGTGCAGAGGAGAGCGAGTCCGCCGCGGCCGACAGACCGCCACCGTCTGACGGCTCGTCCACGGCAACACGTCAGTTAAACCCTCATCTATGAGTTAAACACACTGTAGTTTCTTTTCTTTTGTTTCAATTGTTTTCTGTCAGTGTTGTTTGATCTTTTGATCCCAGCCTGTGAGGCCAGGCGACCAGCCCCCCCCCCTCAGGCTCCCCCCTCACCTGGCGGATGCCCAGCCTGTAGGCCAGGCTCCACCCCCCCCCCAGGCTCCGCCCCCTCACCTGGCGGATGCCCAGCCTGTAGGGCTCCTCCCCCCCCCCCTCAGGCTCCGCCCCCTCACCTGGCGGATGCCCAGCCTGTAGGCCAGGCTCCACCCCCCCCCCCTCAGGCTCCGCCCCCTCACCTGGCGGATGCCCAGCCTGTACGCCAGGCTCCGCCCCCACAGGCTCCGCCCCCTCACCTGGCGGATGCCCAGCCTGTAGGCCAGGCTCCGCCCCCCCCCCCTCAGGCTCCGCCCCCTCACCTGGCGGATGCCCAGCCTGTAGGCCAGGCTCCGCCCCCCCCTCCCTCAGGCTCCGCCCCCTCACCTGGCGGATGCCCAGCCTGTACGCCAGGATGCGGTCCACGGCGTTGGGCTCCATCTGCGTCCACTGCAGCTTGAAGCCGTAGACGCGCGGCCGGTTCTGCCACAGGGCGCCGTAGGTGTCGTAGTAGAACTCTGGAGCGTAGGCCTTCCCTGAGGAGACAGGGGTCAAAGGTCACACTCTGCAGGGCAGCAGCAGAGGATCATGGGAACTGGAGTCAGACAGAGACACTTTGACCTTTAACCAAGAGTCTGTTCAGCAACAACGAAGCTGCTTCACAACTCAACACGTTCAGAATGAAAGACATAGAGGAAGAAAAGGAGAGGAGGAGGAAGAAGACTGAGGAGGAAGAGGAGGATGAAAAAGGAGAAAAAACAGGAGGAAGAGGGTGAAGAAGAAGAGGAAGAAAAAGAAGGAGAAGAAGTTTAAGGAGGAAGAGGAGAATGAAAAATGGAGAAAAACAGAAGAAAGAGAAAAAGGGAGAAAAGGAAAAGACGAAGAGCAGGAAGGACAGAATGAAAAAAGGAGGAGAGGATGAAAAAGGAGAAAAACCAGGGGGAAGAGGAGGAGAAGAAGATGTAGAGGGAGAAAAGGAGAGGAAGAAGATGAAAAAGGAGAGAAAGAGGAAAGGAAAGGAGAAGGAGACGGAGAAGATTGGGGAGGAAGGGAAGAATGGGAAAAGGAGAATTGGATGAAAATGGAGAAAAACCAGGGGGAAGAGGAGGAAAAGAAGATGTAGAGAGAGAAAAGGAGAGGAAGAGGATGAAAAAGGAGAGGATGAAGAAAAAGAAGGAGAGATGATGACGGAGCAGAAAAGACAGAAGAAGAGTCAGAGTGAGTTAATCTCTGAGGAGCAGGATTATGAAACTCTGCTTAATAGGACAGTAAACACACACACACACACACACACACACACACACACACACACACACACACACACACACACACACACACACACACACACACACACACACACACACACACACACACACACACACACACACACACACACACACACACACACACCACTGTGTCACTGTGTTTCTGCTGATGTGCAGGTTGGAGGATTAAACCACCACAGAAGAAGAAGAGTCACCTGACTGATAACACTGAGCTGAGCCCTGATTGGCCGATGCCTCCACCTGACCCCTGAACCCCCCCCCTCCTCCTCCTCCTCCCCCCGTCGTATTTAACTGTTTTGTCTTTGTTCTGTCACTTTCTCCTCTTTGAAGCTCTGCTGTCGTCTGATTGGTCGCCGCCGGATGATCGAGGTTTTAAAACGCCACCGGCGTGTTCACACCTGATTAACGCAAACTTCACCGCGGCAACGAAAAGCTGCACATAATCGCCGTCATTTCCCATCAGCCCTCCATCCTCAGCTTACAACTTCACTCTTTAAACACGTCCTGCTGCTGCTGCTGCTCCGCGGCGGCGGCGGCGGCGGCTTCGATAAGAGGCTTAACGCCACCGCTGCTTCTTTCAGGAGGAGACTCAGCGCTGACGGGCGTCTCTAAGGGGAACAGGAGGGGGGGGGCAACAGGAGGGGGGGGGGGGCGCCAGCTCCCCTGTGACGTCTGCAGAGTCTGAGACGCCACATTTACAGTTGAGATGAAGAAGAAGCTTCAGTCCTGACGACGGAGCGACTGTTCACACTGTAACAACGACCCAAAACTTAAAGGGATAGTTCAACATTTTATCAAAGCAGCAGGTTCGTTACCTTTAATTGTCGGTGCAAGCTATTTTTAGAACGGCAGAGCAGAGCCGTGAGCTGCTCAGAAGCTAACACAACGTTACCAGAGACTGTTGATGAACAACTGTCCCTGAAGGCAACGTGCATCAGAGGTTTTCCATGAATTTCCCTCTAAAACAACTCTGTGTGGTAACGTTGTGTTATTATCTCATAGCGTGGTGAATGTGCAGGTCACAACTTGTCCACCAGAGCGTTGTGGAGTTGTTGGATTGTGTATTTGATGAGTTTGATGAGGGAAACCAAGAAATCCCATGAGCTTCCGTAGCGTAGCTCTGAGCAGCTCACGGCTCTGCTCCGCCGTTCTGAAAACAGCTTGCACCGACAACCTACTGCTACGACTATAGAGATTATGGTGATGGGAAAGTCTGCCTAAATTGCAGAACCAAAAAAAAAGAGAAACTCTGAGATCGTTAATAACAGTACTGAGTTTGAGACAATGAAACAAAACCACGTTCAGCAACACATAGAACCTTCTGATGAATGTTGTAGGTGAGGAAACCAGATGTTGGTGCAGCTGTGGGTCACCAGAAACACAGAAGCTGCTGAAGTTCAAAATCTTTGTTTCTTCTTTTAACGACATGAGGCTGAAACGTTCCTACTTTCATCCTCCATCCTGGAAGATCTGGGCTGAGCGGAGCCACTCGGCTTTTAGAGGCAGGAAGTTTTTAATCTGACAACGAGTGGAGTGTTTGTTGTGGTACAGACGTGTGAGCGCGTGTGAAGGCTTCCTGCAGCGCCGCACATTATTTATGACGCCTCCAACTCCCTGAGGAAATCCTCTGTGACTCTGCCTCCGTCTGCCGGCGCCGGGATTTAAAGATGAGATAAACTCTAATTATCCATCATGTTCCCATCTCCATGATGTAAACAGCTAATGGTCCCGCCGCGCCTCCGGCTCGTTAGCAAACCTCGTCAACAGCTGCAGGACGGGATCAGAGCGCAGATTACTGGAGCTGTCAGAGAGGAACCAGGACTCAGGCTGCGTCTTCACTCCACAGCCTTTGATGCAGTTGGTTGGACTCATGTCCATGTTCTGTCAGAAGGGACCCGGATCTGATTCATTTCCACATCTAACAGGAACCTGAATCCAATCTGACAAAATCTGACTGTGTTTTTATCGCGTTTACACGTCGTTCATGTCACAGATCTGATCTGGAATTGGACCACTTGAACCATGCAGTCAGAAAGCATCAGGTCTAGACCTGACACCACGTCTCAGGACTCAGAGTCCCTCCAAGTCTCAAGTAACAGATCCGAGTCTGAAGTTCTGGAGTCATGTCTTCCATCAGGTCCAACAGCCAGAGTCGGACATGTCGGACATGTCGGGTCAACCAGGACAGGAACCACGTCTCGAGTCTTAAATCTGTCAGGACAGTTGATCAGGACTTGACTGAAGAAGGTTTGGAGTCAACGTCACAACTAGGGTTGCAAAATTCCGGGAATTTTCAAAGTTGGAAACTTTCCATGGGAACTTAAATATAGTTGGAGAAAATATATTGTAGCATAATCTTGGCTAAAACAACCAGATTTAATGCAAGCAACTTGAATATCTCTGCTATTCCATGCACACTCAACTTCCTGCAGGACAGGAACCACGCCGAGTCTTAAATGACTCTTCCTGCAGGTTTTTAGGCCAGCCCCCTTGGATCGCTTTGGATGCACTGCTTCCTGCAGGGCTAAATAATTTTAATCAAACATTGAGCTTGTTCCCCTTTTTCCTACATGCACTGCTTCCTGCAGGGCTTTGACTGGTCCATGCCCCCTTGTATAATATGTACTGCTTCCTGCAGGGCTGTTGATTCGCCCCCTAATGACAGAGCCTGCAGGGCTGTTGGCCACAGACTCCAAAACATGCACTGCTTCCCCTGCAGGGCTTTCAGGTACGGACCCGGGGTTGGGTGGTGACATGCACACTGCTTCCTGCAGGGCTGTTAGGACGCCCCCTCATGCACTGCTTCCTGCAGGGCTTTAGGAAGGAACACATGCACTGCTTCCTGCAGGGCTGTTAGGCCACGCCCCCTACATGCAAACTTCCTGCTTTTCAGGGTTTCAACTGAGGTCAAACACCAGTATGCATGTTTTAACAAGGAAATGAGATTTGGACGACTCCTTTAAATCTGTCCGCATTGATCCACTCACATGAAGATGATTCCTTGAACCCTGGAGGCCACACTTTGGAGCCCAAATCACAATAGGAGGGCTCTTTCATTTAAAGGGGCAACAAGGAGTTTTTGAAAGCAAAGTGTGTTCACACTTAATATTTCCCATGAGCCTCCACTGCACGTGTGAAATTCTTGGACTGTGTGCAAGACAGACGCACTCAACCATAAAATTGATTTGGTGACGTTATTCCCATAACCCACAGGGCAGCATCCGCAAAACCAAAACTAAGAAATGCTGGGCGACCCAACCACTAAATAATAACAAAATAACCTTAAAGACAAGATTTTTTTTTGATACAGTTTGTTTCAATCACCCCCAATTTCTAGTTAATTCCCATAAATTCCCAATAATTCCCATAATTCCCGTGGAAAATTTCCAATTTGGAATATTTCCAAAATTCCCCAGCTTAATTTCCCATGGAATGTTTCCGGAAATTTACCGTTAATTTATTGGAAATTTTCCATCCTTTGCAACCCTAGTCACAACAGGACGTGACGTCTCAGATTTGTCTCCTAAGAACAAATCCCAAGTCTTTCAGGACGAGTCTCAGGTCTGTGAAGGTCAGTCCAGGTCTCAAGTCTCAGGTCCTCGTCCCTGAGCGGACTCACCTGTGACCAGGAAGGTGCAGCGTCCCGCCCCGGCCTCGTTGGTGATGTCACAGGTGTACTCGCCGTAGCCCTCGCGGTTCAGGGCGCGGACGTGGTAGCTGGTGTCGTCCTTCTGGTCGCTGAACTGTCCCACGGTGAGGAGCCGCGAGCCCAGCTTCCACTCGTAGCGCAGCAGCCGCGCCGGGTGGGCGCGCAGCAGGCGGCAGGTCAGGCTGAAGGCGCGGCCCAGAGCCTGGCGCACCTCCGTGTACACCGGCTCCACGGTGGGGGGGTCTGGGGGACGGACAGAGACGGACGGAGACATGTCAGAACATCAGAACGACTTGTAACGACTCGTTCTAAGGAACCAGAAAGATTTCAGATTCACCTGCAGAGAAACACGGGTTTATGAAAGACAGGTCTGATTTTTGATCATAAAAAGACAAAAAAGTTACGGACTGGGCCTTTAAAAACTAATGGACAATGTGGACTGGAGGGATTCTCTAAGTCTGTCAGGACAAAGTCCAGATGCTGTCAGGACCAGAACCAGGTCTATCAGCGCAGTTTCACATTAAAACTGTTTTTTAATGTGAGTTCTTGAACCTGAACCGACCTCAGAGTCGTAACATCAGTCCCAGCTGCTGCTGCTGCTGCTGCTGCTGCTGCTGCTGCTGCTGCTGCTGCTGCTGCTGCTGCTGCTGCTGCTGCTGCTGCTGCTGCTGCTGCGTCTCACTTCCTGCTCTCACTTCCTGCTCTCACTTCACTCCTCAGTGAAGACAAAAAAAAAAAGTCCCAAAATAACGGAGCAGCTGAAATATTTAAACTCAGCTGGGTATTAACCTCTGCTCAGAGGCACAAAGGCAGAGTCTGATCCGTCTCTAAACCCCTGCAGCACAAACCTACTCTCAGGATTTCAACCAATCACAGGTGTCGCTTCGCAGAGAGACTTCTGTCTCCTCCGGCAGCACAGACGGAGTTCACCTGGTCACCTCACACGGCTCTGGTAAAGCTCCTTCAAAATAAAGGTAGATGTTTGTGGTAAAGCTCCTTCAAAATAAAGGTAGATGTTTGTGTTAAAGCTCCTTCAAAATAAAGGTAGATGTTTGTGTTAAAGCTCCTTCAAAATAAAGGTAGGTGTTTGTGTTAAAGCTCCTTCAAAATAAAGGTAGATGTTTGTGTTAAAGCTCCTTCAAAATAAAGGTAGATGTTTGTGTTAAAGCTCCTTCAAAATAAAGGTAGGTGTTTGTGTTAAAGCTCCTTCAAAATAAAGGTAAATGTTTGGTTAAAGCTCCTTCAAAATAAAGGTAGATGTTTGTGTTAAAGCTCCTTCAAAATAAAGGTAGATGTTTGTATTAAAGCTCCTTCAAAATAAAGGTAAATGTTTGGTTAAAGCTCCTTCAAAATAAAGGTAGATGTTTGTGTTAAAGCTCCTTCAAAATAAAGGTGGATGTTTGTGTTAAAGCTCCTTCAAAATAAAGGTGGATGTTTGTGTTAAAGCTCCTTCAAAATAAAGGTAGATGTTTGTGTTAAAGCTCCTTCAAAATAAAGGTAGATGTTTGTGTTAAAGCTCCTTCAAAATAAAGGTAGATGTTTGTGTTAAAACTCCTTCAAAATAAAGGTAGATGTTTGTGTTAAAGCTCCTTCAAAATAAAGGTAGATGTTTGTTAAAGCTCCTTCAAAATAAAGGTAGATGTTTGTGTTAAAGCTCCTTCAAAATAAAGGTAGATGTTTGTGTTAAAGCTCCTTCAAAATAAAGGTAGATGTTTGTGTTAAAGCTCCTTCAAAATAAAGGTAGATGTTTGTGTTAAAGCTCCTTCAAAATAAAGGTAGATGTTTGTGTTAAAGCTCCTTCAAAATAAAGGTAGATGTTTGTGTTAAAGCTCCTTCAAAATAAAGGTAGATGTTTGTGTTAAAGCTCCTTCAAAATAAAGGTAGATGTTTGTGTTAAAGCTCCTTCAAAATAAAGGTAGGTGTTTGTATTAAAGCTCCTTCAAAATAAAGGTAAATGTTTGTGTTGAAGCTCCTTCAAAATAAAGGTAGATGTTTGTGTTGAAGCTCCTTCAAAATAAAGGTAAATGTTTGTGTTGAAGCTCCTTCAAAATAAAGGTAGATGTTTGTGTTGAAGCTCCTTCAAAATAAAGGTAAATGTTTGTGTTGAAGCTCCTTCAAAATAAAGGTAGGTGTTTGTGTTAAAGCTCCTTCAAAATAAAGGTAAATGTTTGTGTTGAAGCTCCTTCAAAATAAAGGTAGATGTTTGTGTTAAAGCTCCATACAGTATAAAGGTAGAGCCTTAAAACCAGCCGTCAGGATTTCCTGTCACTTTGTGATGTCACAACTAAGCCCCACCCCCTCACCACCACCTGGACCCACCATGTGACAACTTGCAGGATGTTTAGTTTCTCTGAGTGTTTTATTCTGAAATCTGCTGTGTTTCTATTGGCTGAGGCAGAACCAGGTCACAGATAAAGGTCTGGTTCATCTCAAGCCTCCAGAAATGTTTCCTTCCTGCTCCTCTAAAGGTCAGCTGCACGCCGCCGCCCCACGGCCACCGCCGGCCGAGCCTCCCCATTGGCCGAGGAAGACTTCTGACCTTGCCGTTTAATTCCCACAATGCACCTGGGTGATCTCTGCTCTTTGCTGCAGCTGAAACCCTGGTGAGCTCGTCAGGGCCAAAAGAGGAGGAATCTCATCTACATGGTCATTTTATTCAAATGAGGAGAAGCTGCTCCGACGGAGACGGCGGCGCTCGGCGCCATCAGGATCTGACCACGCCGCTGCTGGAACGTGATTGGTTGATGGTTCTGCAGCTCCACGGTCGTTCCCTGGTGTTCACTCTGACGGCTCTGGGTGAGCGTGGCGTGGCGTTGTAATCCACCTGTAATCTGGCCTCACGTTAATCTGCTTAGTCATGTCGCTGCGCCGCCAAGCACCAACACACCGCAGGAAGTTCCACGGGAAACACGCACGGCGCCCGCGCTTCCTGCTCCGGCTGCCAGAGCGCCGGCCGCAGGAGAAGAAAACACAGCCGTCCGCTCTGCATCACGTGACCTCCAACTGTTTCCATGGCGACTCCCCGGAGAGTCGAGCTGCAGAGATTCACTCTGACTGAGCGGCGAGCGGCGAGCGGCGGCCTTTTAGTGCAGCAGCCGCGAGCGTGTGTGTGTGTGTGTGTGTGTGTGCGTGTGCAGCTGTCACTTCCTCTCCCTGCGCTCCGTGTGACGGCGTTCCCTCCAGGTGAGACGGAGCGTGACGGGACGATCGTGGATTCGATTCCCGGCGACCGCTGACAGGCAGCATGTGTCCGCCCGCCTCCACCTGCCACGGAAACGCTGCTGTTACCACACACGCCGACCGCCGTCCGCTCGGATGGACGTGACGCGCTGTGATTGGACGAGGCGTCACCTGCAGGGCTCAGGAGGCAGCGCTGCAGTGCACTCTGGGTAGTCTAGCAGCTGTTGGCTGACAGTGACTGTAACATCTGGAGCAGATGTTGATGCACTTCCTGTAGCTGCACTGTCAAAGTAAAAGCACTTCCTGTAGCTGCACTGTCAAAGTAAAAGCACTTCCTGTAGCTGCACTGTCAAAGTAAAAGCACTTCCTGTGAGTTTTGTTAAAGGTCCAGTCTGTAAAATGTTGGTGAACCCAAATTATTCTGGAGAGACGGACTCTTGATTGGTCCCGGTCCTGGTCCTGGTCCTGGTCCAGGTCCTGGTCCTGGTCCCAGTCCTGGTCCTGGTCCTGGTCCTGGTCCCGGTCGATGCAGGTACCAACAGTTTAGATGGTTTGGCTGATCCACCAAGTCCAGAACCAGGACCAGGACCTTTACCGGTCTTAGCTGCACTAGAACCAGAACCAGTCTCTTCTCCAGTGGAAACTCCACCAGGACCAGAACCAGGACCAGGACCAGGGACCAGTATCATTTCTACCTGGACTAGTATTAGTACCACTCACCAGCACCAACACAGGAAGTAGCAGAACCAGAACCCTGCAGCAGAACAGAACCGGTATCAGAACCGGTACTAGAACCAGTACCCGGTATCAGAACCAGAACCGGTACCAGAACCAGTACCAGAACCAGTACCGGTACCAGTACCAGAATCAGAACCAGAATCAGAACCAGAATCAGAACCAGAACCAGAACCAGAACCAGAACCAGTACTGGTACCAGAACCAGAACCGGTACCAGAACCAGTACCCGGTATCAGAACCAGAACTAGTACCGGTACCAGTACCAGAATCAGAACCAGAACCAGAACCAGAACCAGTACTGGTACCAGAACCAGAACCAGAACCAGAACCAGAACCAGAACCAGTACCAGAACCAGAACCAGAACCAGTACCGGTACCAGAACCAGAACCAGTACCGGTACCAGAACCAGAACCAGAACCAGAACCAGAACCAGAACCAGTACCGGTACCAGAACCAGAATCAGAATCAGAATCAGAACCAGTATCAGAACCAGAACCAGTACCGGTAACAGAACCAGAACCAGTATCAGAACCAGAACCAGTACCGGTACCAGTACCAGAATCAGAACCAGTATCAGAACCAGAACCAGTACCGGTACCAGAACCAGAACCAGAACCGGTACCGGTATCGGTATCAGAACCAGAACCAGAACCAGTACCGGTACCAGAACCAGAACCAGAACCAGCACCAGAACCAGTACCAGAACCAGTACCAGTACCAGAACCAGAACCAGAACCAGAACCCAGACCAGGACCCGGACCGTGGTACTCACACTGCACCACCAGCTGGATCAGCGCCTCCCGTGGTTTCACGTTGAAGCCGTTGTACTGGCTGGTCTGGCAGCGATAAGCCCCGCCCATCTCCCTCGTCACGTTGTTGATCCTCAGGACGCCGTCGTAGCTCTCCGTCTGCGCCGAGCCGTCCGGCATCAGAGTCGCCCCCACCGTCCCCGCCACCGCCGCTGCTGACGCCGCCGCCGCGGCCGCCCCCGCTGCTGCTACTGCTGCTGCTGCCGCCGCCGCCGCCGCCACCGCCGCCGCGGCCCCGCCCTCCTCCACCCGGGACCAGAGGATGATGGGTTTGGGTTTCCCTGAGACCAGACACTGCAGGTCGACGGTGTCGCCCTCCTGAGCGATGAGGTGAGAGCGCCCCCTGGGGACGGTGAGCTCCGGGGGAACTGCAGGGACACAGACAGGTGTTTATGGCTCCGCCCCCTCGCCTCATTGGCTCACAGCAAAACGGGGCTCCTCCCACAGCGCGGCTCACCTGTGGTGGAGGAGATGTTGACGTCGATGCTGATCTCCGGCGTTCCCCCGTTCCTCAGCGACGCCACGCAGGTGTAGGTGCCGAAGTCGGTGAACTTGAGGTCGATGATGTCGAGGTTGGTGGTGCCGGGCGCCACCTCGCTGTCGGTGTGCGTGATGACCATGCGCTCCGAGCTGCGCAGCGGCCGGCCGTTCTTCAGCCAACCGAACTGCAGCTCCTCGGGGGGCGTGGCCTCCACCTGGCAGCTGATCTTCACCTCGCGCCCGATCTGGATGTTGTCGTCGTTGTGGTACGGGTCTGGCGTGATCCAGAACCGCCCTTTACGCAGCCCTGCAGCATAGAGACTGCTGTTAACTATGGGATGTTGGAGTGTAACTATGGGATGTTGGAGTGTAACTATGGGATGTTGAGGTGTAACTATGGGATGTTGAGGTGTAACTATGGGATGTTGAGGTGTAACTATGGGATGTTGGAGTGTAACTATGGGATGTTGAGGTGTAACTATGGGATGTTCAAGTGTAACTATGGGATGTTGAGGTGTAACTATGGGATGTTGGAGTGTAACTATGGGATGTTGGGGTGTAACTATGGGATGTTGAGGTGTAACTATGGGATGTTGAGGTGGAACTATGGGATGTTGGAGTGTAACTATGGGATGTTGAGGTGTAACTATGGGATGTTGGAGTGTAACTATGGGATGTTGGAGTGTAACTATGGGATGTTGAGGTGTAACTATGGGATGTTGGAGTGTAACTATGGGATGTTGAGGTGTAACTATGGCATGTTGAGGTGTAACTATGGGATGTTGAGGTGGAACTATGGGATGTTGAAGTGTAACTATGGGATGTTGGGGTGTAACTATGGGATGTTGGAGTGTAACTATGGGATGTTGAGGTGTAACTATGGCATGTTGAGGTGTAACTATGGGATGTTGAGGTGGAACTATGGGATGTTGAAGTGTAACTATGGGATGTTGGGGTGTAACTATGGGATGTTGGAGTGTAACTATGGGATGTTCAAGTGTAACTATGGGATGTTGAGGTGTAACTATGGGATGTTGGAGTGTAACTATGGGATGTTGAGGTGTAACTATGGGATGTTGGAGTGTAACTATGGGATGTTGGAGTGTAACTATGGGATGTTGAGGTGTAACTATGGCATGTTGAGGTGTAACTATGGGATGTTGAGGTGGAACTATGGGATGTTGAAGTGTAACTATGGGATGTTGGGGTGTAACTATGGGATGTTGGAGTGTAACTATGGGATGTTGAGGTGTAACTATGGGATGTTGGAGTGTAACTATGGGATGTTGGAGTGTAACTATGGGATGTTGGAGCGTAGCTATGGGATGTTGAGGTGTAACTATGGGATGTTGAGGTGTAACTATGGGATGTTGGAGTGTAACTATGGGATGTTGAGGTGTAACTATGGCATGTTGAGGTGTAACTATGGGATGTTGAGGTGTAACCATGGGATGTTGGAGTGTAACTATGGGATGTTGAGGTGTAACTATGGGATGTTGGGGTGTAACTATGGCATGTTGAGGTGTAACTATGGGATGTTGAGGTGGAACTATGGGATGTTGAAGTGTAACTATGGGATGTTGGAGTGTAACTATGGGATGTTCAAGTGTAACTATGGGATGTTGAGGTGTAACTATGGGATGTTGGAGTGTAACTATGGGATGTTGAGGTGTAACTATGGGATGTTGAGGTGTAACTATGGGATGTTGGAGTGTAACTATGGGATGTTGAAGTGTAACTATGGGATGTTGGAGTGTAACTATGGGATGTTGAGGTGTAACTATGGGATGTTGAGGTGTAACTATGGGATGTTCAAGTGTAACTATGGGATGTTGGAGTGTAACTATGGGATGTTGAGGTGTAACTATGGGATGTTGAGGTGTAACTATGGGATGTTCAAGTGTAACTATGGGATGTTGAGGTGTAACTATGGGATGTTGAGGTGTAACTATGGGATGTTCAAGTGTAACTATGGGATGTTGAGGTGTAATTATGGGATGTTGAGGTGTAACTATGGGATGTTGGAGTGTAACTATGGGATGTTGGAGTGTAACTATGGGATGTTCAAGTGTAACTATGGGATGTTGAAGCATAATTATGGGATGTTCAAGTGTAATTATGGGATGTTCAAGTGTAATTATGGGATGTTCAAGTGTAACTATGGGATGTTGAAGCATAATTATGGGATGTTGAGGCGTAACTATGGGATGTTGAGGTGTAACTATGGGATGTTGAGGTGTAACTATGGGATGTTGGAGTGTAACTATGGGATGTTGGAGTGTAACTATGGGATGTTCAAGTGTAATTATGGGATGTTGAAGCATAATTATGGGATGTTCAAGTGTAATTATGGGATGTTCAAGTGTAATTATGGGATGTTCAAGTGTAACTATGGGATGTTAAAGCGTAACTATGGGATGTTGAGGTGTAATTATGGGATGTTGAGGCGTAACTATGGGATGTTGAAGTGTAACTATGGGATGTTGAAGTGTAACTATGGGATGTTGAAGTGTAACTATGGGATGTTAAAGCGTAACTATGGGATGTTGAAGTGTAACTATGGGATGTTGAAGCGTAACTATGGGATGTTAAAGCGTAACTATGGGATGTTGAAGTGTAACTATGGGATGTTAAAGCGTAACTATGGGATGTTGAAGTGTAACTATGGGATGTTGAAGCGGTCACCGTGGCGTCGTACCTCTGACCAGGATGGTGGTGGATTTCTTGGCGGGGTTTCCCACGTTGTTGGACGCCACGCAGCTGTAGGCGCCGCCGTCGTCGAGGGTTACGCCGGGGATGGTCAGAGTGCCGCCGTTCACGACGCACTTCTTGGGGAGCTCCTCCCCCCCCGGCCGCGCCCACATCAGGGCGGGGGCGGGGTCTCCCCCCGACGCCACGCACACCAGAGTGATGGACTCACCCGGGTTCACCACCAGGGGGTCGTCCAGGAGCAGCCGGATGGAGGGAGGAGCTGGGGGGGGGGGGGGGGGGGGGGGCCCCCCCCCCACATTCTTTTAATTGATTGACAGCCCTAATATATTATGTATTATTTTTTCTAGTACTTTCCTCACCCTGTTTGTTTTGCTGTTAATTGTATGTTTAATGTTTACTACTTTTACTATTCTGGGTTTTAGTTTAATTTAAAAAAAAGTATGTTTTCATGCTGTTTTTTTCTGTTTCCTGTTCCTAAATGCTTTGTCTTCATGTAAAGAATGTGTTGTATAAATAAAGATGCCTTGTCTGTCTCATTTATAACAAAAAATAAGTCAAGAAATAAACATGAAAAAAAAAACAAAGATGGAACTAATCGACGTGGTTTAAATTCTCTCCCGTGGTCGTGGCCATCACTTCCTGTGCAGGTGCATGATGGGAGTTCACGTGGACATGTTTTTTCCCCCCACTCTGAAAGGTTGAGTGAATAATTCAGAGCAGCCGTGGACAGGAGCCTCCGACGCTGCGACTCGCTGCAGAAAAGCAGCTAAATGCAGAAATAATAATGAGGGAGATAAAAATAGCTGAGTCGCCCTCTGTTAAGCTGACATCATGTAAATCCCATCAGCCCCTGGGGCAGGGCAGCCGATCCACTGTACAGGTCAGAGCGCCGCAGCCTGAGCTCTGCCACCAAAATCATTTATTTATGATTTACATTCATCCAGGTGGATTAAAGAGAGGAGGGACACCGCAGAGACACCGAGGGACGCCACAGGGACGCCACAGGGACGCCGCGCTCCACACTCAGCATTACATACAGTATATATATATACACATGATGCACACGCAACAGAAACACACATGTAAATATGACATTTAGAAGAAGGTGAAGGTTTACATTATAGATGTGTGTTACATAAACATCCTGCAGATATTACCTACATAGAGAGTGTGTGTGTGTGTGTGTGTGGACTGTATATATGTGTAAGATAAACAGGTTTAAAGGGATAGTTCAACATTTAGTCAGACTGTCCCATCACCATAACCCCTATAGTCATAGCAGTAGGTTTGTTACCTTTAATTGTCGGTGCAAGCTGCTTTTAGAACGGCGGAGCAGAGCCGTGAGCTGCTCAGAGCTACGCTACAGAGGCTCATGGGATTTCTTGGTTTCCCTCATCAAACTCATCAAATACACAATCCAACAACTCCACAACGCTCTGGTGGACAAGTTGTGACCTGCACATTCACCACGCTATGAGATAATAACACAACGTTGCCACACAGAGTTGTTTTAGAGGGAAATTCATGTAAAACCTCTGATGCACGTTGCCTTCAGGGACAGTTGTTCATCAACAGTCTCAGTCTCTAAAACAACAGCTCTGAGCAGCTCACGGCTCTGCTCCGCCGTTCTAAAAATAGCTTGCACCGACAATTAAAGGTAACAAACCTACTGCTATGACTATAGGGGTTATGGTGATGGGACAGTTTGACAAAATGTTGAACTATCCCTTTAAAATGAATGCCATAAATGTCATAGCCTCCATGACATTTCTGATTTGAATATGTAAAATATTAAAGCTATAACTATGACGTGTGTGTGTGTGCGTGTGCGTGTGCGTGTACCCGTCCTGTTGCTCAGGCTGAAGAGGGCGCTCTTGTCTCCGATGCCGCAGACGTTCCTGACGGAGGAGACGCAGGTGTAGTCGGCGTAATCCTGAGGACGGAGGTTCTTCAACTTCAAGATCTTCGTCTCTCCCTGAAACACACAAACACACACACACACAAAGTTTTGAGTCGCGGTTGTCACAGTAACTGACTGTACTGTGATGTGTTCCTATTGGATGGCACCGAGAGCAGGCAGCCAATCAGAGGAGAGGGTTCTTTTTTTTTTTTTTTTTTTTTTTTTTATATTTTTTGGCTTTTCATGCCTTTATTGATAGTATAGTAGAGATGAGACAGGAAATGGGAGGCAGAGATGGGGGGATTGACATGCAGTATAGGGCCGTCCGATGCGGGACTCGAACCGGGGCCGCCTGCAGCGAGGACTATAGCCTCAACATATGTGGCGGGCGCTCTACCAACTGAGCTAAACCTCGCCACAGAGGAGAGGGTTCTATTTCTATCAGACTTCATTCTGCCAGGACGACTTCCCCTCGAGAGCTTTGGTTCTGTTCATTTTATTATTTCTATTTCGGGAGTCAAAAGGAAAAAAAACAGTTTTTCTCTTTACGCAGAACAAACAGACAAACAGACAAACAAAACTGATCTGGAGGCGAGAGACGTTTCATCCTCAACAAACTCTACATTTCCATGTTTGTGAAGCTGAAGCTGGAGGAGAATCAGACTCTGTTATTTTAGCACCAAGTCCTGAGAGACGACGACGTCCTGAAAACTAGAACAATCTCAACTCTAACGTTTTAAACTTTATGTTAAAGCAGTCGTTGACGACCTCCGACCTCCTCACCTGTGTAAAGAACGGTTCGTAGATCTCGACGCCAGCGTCGGCGCCCTGCGTCAGGACCTCCCAGCCGCGCCTCCAGGTGTAGTGGACCGGCGGGTTGGAGTTGGCCACGCAGCGCAGGAACACCGTCCTCTCGAAGTAGAACTGCTCCTTGGCCTCGCCCACGCTCTGGTGCACCGTGATCACCGGGTCGTCCAGGTCTGAGGACGGAGGGGGGGGGGGGGGCACGTCAGGGACAGACCAGAACCAGCAGCACCGGACCTGCTGGGTCTGTGTGGCGCAGAACCCAACAGAACCCAACAGACAGAGAACCCAACAGAAACCAACAGAACCCAACAGAACCCAACAGAACCCGATAGAACCCAACAGAACCCAACAGAACCCAACAGAACCCAACAGACAGAGACCAGAACCCAACAGAACCCAACAGAACCCAACAGAACCCAACAGAACCCAACAGAACCCAACAGACAGAGACCAGAACCCAACAGACAGAGACCAGAACCCAACAGAAACCAACAGAACCCAACAGAACCCGATAGAACCCAACAGAACCCAACAGAACCCAACAGAACCCAATAGAACCCAACAGACAGAGACCAGAACCCAACAGACAGAGACCAGAACCCAACAGACAGAGGACAGAACCCAACAGAAACCAACAGAACCCAATAGAACCCAACAGAACCCAATAGAACCCAATAGAACCCAACAGAACCCAATAGAACTCAATAGAACCCAATAGAACCCAACAGAACCCAACAGAACCCAATAGAACCCAACAAAACCCAACAGAACCCAATAGAACCCAACAGAACCCAATAGAACCCAATAGAACCTAATAGAACCCAACAGAACCCAATAGAACCCAACAGAACCCAACAGAACCCAATAGAACCCAACAGAACCCAATAGAACCCAACAGAACCCAACAGAACCCAAAAGAACCCAACAGAACCCAACAGAACCCAACAGAACCCAACAGACAGAGAACCCAACAGAACCCAACAGAACCCAATAGAACCCAACAGAACCTAATAGAACCCAACAGAACCCAACAGAACCCAAAAGAACCCAATAGAACCCAACAGAACCCAATAGAACCCAACAGACAGAGACCAGAACCCAACAGACAGAGACCAGAACCCAACAGACAGAGGACAGAACCCAACAGAACCCAATAGAACCCAATAGAACCCAACAGAACCCAATAGAACCCAACAGAACCCAACAGAACCCAATAGAACTCAATAGAACCCAATAGAACCCAACAGAACCCAACAGAACCCAATAGAACCCAACAAAACCCAACAGAACCCAATAGAACCCAACAGAACCCAATAGAACCCAATAGAACCCAACAGAACCCAATAGAACCCAACAGAACCCAATAGAACCCAATAGAACCCAACAGAACCCAATAGAACCCAACAGAACCCAACAGAACCCAAAAGAACCCAACAGAACCCAACAGAACCCAATTGAACCCAATTGAACCCAATAGAACCCAACAGAACCCAACAGAACCCAATAGAACCCAACAGAACCCAACAGAACCCAAGAGACAGAGGACAGAACCCAACAGAACCCAACAGAACCCAAGAGACAGAGGACAGAAC
>CM064887.1:26344625-26388649 GCA_030347415.2 Decapterus maruadsi
AGTCAGGGGGTCAAAAAAGCTCATTTAGAACCAGCCTGACTGGGGCTTTTAAATGAGGAATGCAACTAAAAACTGGGGTCACTTTGAAAATGAGGGTGGGGTATTTACCTGAGGGGGGTTCAGAATTTACCTGAGGGGGAAACACGTATTTTAACCTGAGGGCGGGGGGTATTTGGACCTGAGGGTTTAGGGGTATTTACCTGAGGGCTCCATCTAATTTACCTGATAGGGGATTTGTATTTACCTGAGGGCGGGGGTGTCCTGTGACCAGACACTGCAGCTCCAGCGTCTCTCCCTCTCTGATGGTGTACACCCTCTCGCTGTATCCCTCCTCCACGTTACAGGCCGGACCCGAGTGCACGATGCGCACTGCAGGGGGCGCTGCACGCACACACACACACACACACACACACACACAGGGTGAACAGGTTAGAGCCGTGGTCAAACTGTTTTACATCAAAGACCGACCCACTGGACGACATGTTGAAGAAAACAATAAATATTTGTTCTGACAATGAAGGAACAATTTCTCCAAAAACGATCACACATTTCTAGAAAAAAGTGGTAAAATTTATCAAAAAGAAAGTTTTTAAAAATTCTAGAAAATGTGTTAAAGTTTCTATTTAAAAAAAATAAATAAAATAAAATAATACTTTCTGAAAAAAAACCCACTCTGGGTTTAGAGTGTGTCACAGAAACAAAGGGGGCGGGGCCTCTACGTGTCACAGCCAGAAGCCCCGCCCACTCATTAGGTCGACCAATGTGTGCGTGTGTGTACTATTTCAGTTTGATTGGAGGATAGGAGAAGGAGGAAGAGGAAGAGGAGGAAGTGTTTGTCCTACTTTTTCTCACTTTTTTTTATTTTTAGGTTGTGGAGTTTTTTTCCTCCGTCCTCTTGTGCAAATGTTTCCTTTCAGCTGAGTTCACTACATCACTGCTCTTTTTATTCCAACCATTCACCACTGTCCAAGTGATGTCATCACCTGTAGTTACAGAGTCAGCAGCTCGTTATGACCTCACACTATGACCTCACACACTCTGCACCCAGATTTAGTTCTGATAGGCTAGTGTTACTCTCTCCCTCTGAGTCCAGGCTAGCTGTTATCAACATCCAGGGTCTGTAGGTCGACCTGCTGACCTCTGACCTGGATGATGTCATCTCTGTAGGTTGACCTGCTGACCTCTGACCTGGATGATGTCATCTCTATAGGTTGACCTACTGACCTCTGACCTGGATGATGTCATCTCAGCATCCAGGGTCTGTAGGTCGACCTACAGACCCTGGATGTTGATAACAGCTAACCTGGACTCAGAGGGAACAGCACTAGCCTATCAGAACTAAATCTTGGTGAAACGAAGGAGTTTCTCAGCAGATAATGTTCTAGTTATTTATCAAAGGCTTTTATTCTGCTCCTGTAAACTTTCATTATAAAGAAAATAAAATAATACTTTCTGAAAAAAAACCCACTCTGGGTTTGATGGAGCTCATTTCATCACAACCACTTGGAACAACACCAAAGTTATCTAAATGATCGAGTTTATGATAGAAATAAGGTCCAGGTTGTAAAAAAACAGTAATTATCCTGAAACAGCAGAGCTTTGTATGTAGAACAGGAGAGTCTGGCTTTAGACTCAACACAGCTGGAAAACACAATAAACTGGTTGTACAGGTGTAAACAGGTGTAAACAGGTATAAACAGTGTAAACAGGTGTAAACAGTGTAAACAGGTGTAAACAGGTATAAACAGGTGTAAACAGGTATAAACAGGTGTAAACAGTGTAAACAGGTGTAAACAGGTAAACAGGTGTAAACAGTGTAAACAGGTGTAAACAGGTACTGACCTCTGACCAGGATGATGTCATCTAAACAGGGGTCTGTAAACAGGTGTAAACAGGTAAACAGGTGTAAACAGTGTAAACAGGTGTAAACAGGTGTAAACAGTGTAAACAGGTGTAAACAGGTGTAAACAGGTGTAAACAGGTATAAACAGGTGTAAACAGGTAATTATCCTGAAACAGCAGAGCTTTGTGTAAACAGGTAAACAGGTGTAAACAGCTGTAAACAAACTGGTGTAAAAACAGGTGTAAACAGGTATAAACAGGTGTAAACAGGTATAAACAGGTGTAAACAGTGTAAACAGGTGTAAACAGGTATAAATGGTGTAAACAGGTATAAACAGGTATAAACAGTGTAAACAGGTGTAAACAGGTATAAACAGGTGTAAACAGTGTAAACAGGTATAAACAGGTGTAAACAGGTGTAAACAGTGTAAACAGGTGTGGATGATGACACCTGGTTTGTTTCCAAACACAACGACCTCCTGCAGAGAAAACCACTGATCTGTTTCCTCCCCTTTAATCTCTGCATCCCTTTAATACTGCACACACACACACACACACGCACACACACACACACACACACTGACACACAGTGGTTAAATCAGGCTGAGATCCTGCTGCTCTCACAGACTCACTCTCTACTGTACAGGCCTGAGGCGGTGCGGTGTGCGTGCATGTGTGTGTGTGTGTGCGTGTGTGTGCAAACCAAGCTCCAGTCCTAATGACGTCCTGGTTCTGTCCATAATGAATGGAGCCAATTCAGTGTCCTAATAAGGAGCTGCACGTGTGTGTGTGTGTGTGTGTGTGTGTGTGCGTGTGTGTGTGCGTCCCACTGTGAGTCATCCTCCTGCTCTGCTGTCTCATCCAGAGTGCGTGTGTGTGTTTATACAGCAAATTCAGTTCTTACAGCTCTACTTGTCCCTGAAGGCAGCACGTGCACACACACACACACACACACACACACACACACACACACACACACAGGCTGAGTTCACTACATCACTGTTCTTTTTATTCCAACCATTCACCACTGTCCAAGTGATGTCATCACCAGTAGTTACAGAATCAGCAGCTCGTTATGACCTCACACTATGACCTCACATGGTGACCTCACACTATGACCTCACACTATGACCTCACATGGTGACCTCACACACCCTAAAGAAGCTCCTGGTTCGATCACATGGACCTGAAAGTGCAAACTTGACCCAGATCTGACTTGGTCTCTGGTACTGGTTTTGGTTCTAGTTCTGGTTCTAGTTCTGGTCCTGGTTCTAGTTCTAGTTCTGGTTCTGGTCCTGGTCCTGGTTCTAGTTCTAGTCCTGGTCCTGGTCCTGGTTCTAGTTCTAGTCCTGGTCCTGGTCCTGGTTCTAGTTCTAGTCCTGGTCCTGGTTCTGGTTCTAGTTCTAGTCCTGGTCCTGGTTCTGGTCCTGGTTCTGGTCCTGGTCCTGGTCCTGGTTCTGGTCCTGGTCCTGGTCCTGGTTCTGGTTCTGGTCCTGGTTCTGGTCCTGGTTCTAGTTCTGGTTTTGGTTCTGTCCCTGGTCCTGGTTCTGGTTCTGTCTGTGTGTCCTGATCTCAGGTCAGATCCAGCGTCACTGTTTCCTTCCTCCCCACCTCCTCCTCTCTGTTACATAACGCTCTGCTCTGCTCCAGGATCTCAGAGAAGCTGCCGAGTCAGTGGGACGACCAATCCCAGCTGCCACCTGATTGGCTGCATGCGGACATCCTCTGCATACAATCCCATGAGGTGGATTGGTGGTGGGACATGTTCTCCGTGGAGACCAGCTGCTCTCTGATTGGCTCACTGCTCAGTGTCTGGAGGAGAGACTCCCCTCTGATTGGCTCCCGGCGCCGGGACATTTACATACGGAACACGGCCGACCAATCCCAGCTGCCCTCTGATTGGCTGCATGTGGACATGTTCTACCTGGCCGACCAATCCCAGCTGCTCTCTGATTGGCTGCATGCGGACATGTTCTACCTGGCCGACCAATCCCAGCTGCTCTCTGATTGGCTGCATGCGGACATGTTCTACCTGGCCGACCAATCCCAGCTGCTCTCTGATTGGCTGCATGCGGACATGTTCTACCTGCTGCTTTTCAAGGTGAGTTTCCAGAGGTCAGAGTCTCCAGGTGGAGCTGGAGCTCCAGGACTTGATGCTGATCGATCCTGAACAGATCGATCAGCATCGATCACATGAAACACCATGTTTCCTAGTGAGCTACTAGTCTGCTACTAGTGAGCTAAGGAGGCAGTGGTTGGTCCTGAGGAGGGAACTTGAGAACATGAGGAGAACATGAGGAGAACATGAGTGAGCTACTAGTGAGCAGCTGCATCATCAGACAGATTAAAGGACATGTTTGGGTGTAGTTCCTATCATTTCAGCCATCTGACGCTGTCTGTGGCTTTGAGAGATGTAAAACAGGCTAACCAGTGGAATTCTTACATCCATCTCCATTCATTGCACCGCACGGCAGCAGGGTCTCAGTGAGACTTTGAATTACATCTAGTTTTACCAGCATGTCGGCTTGAAGTAAATAAACTTCTGGTACATGTTTGAGTCTCCATCTGACGCTGTCTGTGGCTTTGAGGGATGGAAACAGTCTAACTAGAGGAACTTGCATCCACTCCATTCAACTGGAAACATTAAACTGGAAACCTTCACATTCCTTCTTTTAGACCTAAGATGATAGGAACATACACCCTGAGTTGAATTTACCTGGAATTGTCCTTTAAATCGCACACACTCGTTCTCTGCTGCAGTTTGAATGACTAACCACACACACACACACACACACACACACACACACACACACACACACACACAAACTTCCTGAGCCTCAGTGAATCACAGCCAAACACACGCGTCATCACAGCAGAACGGCCTCCACACACCGGCGGCCATGTTTATCTGATCTCAGCTCCCACAATGCACTGGGCCAAGACCCCCCCCCCCCAGCTGTCAGTAACAGGAGGTCGAGGACTGAACTGATCCTCCCTCACAGTAACACTGATTAGCAGTAAACACGGCACAGGGAGGGGGGGCTGTGGTGGTGGGGGGGGGGGTCCCTGGTTCCTGGTTGTGAGTAAAACTCACCAAACTATTTATAATTAATCCCAGTTTCTTTCCTCCTCCTCCTCCTCCTCCTCCTCATCTTCCTCCTCCTCTTCCTCCTCTTCCTCCTCCTCCTCCTCCTCTTCCCTCCTCTTCCTCCTCCTCCTCTTCCTCATCCTCTTCCTCCCTGAACGTAAACACACAGATGTTGCGCTCTAATCCCCCCCATCATCATCATCATCATCATCATCATCATCAGTGTGTAAGTAACACTGACTGTGATGTAATGCGCCTCCTCCTCTAATCTGTGACATATAAGATTACAGATAATCTGAGCGTGTGTGACGTCACACACACACACACACACACACACACACACACACACACACACACACACACACACACACACACACACAGAGGAAACTGATCCTGAGTCTGTTTGTTATTTTAACTTCAGTTCAGACGGCGCTCTCCTCTGATTGGCTGTCTGTCTGCCGCTGTCCCAGCCGCCCAATAGGAATACAGGCCCAGCGCAGGTAAACACTGCTGTTACTATGACAACCGCAGGATTTTCACAATAAAACAACTGACTGACACACACGCACACACAAACACACACACGCACACACACACACACACACACACAGTCAAGCCTCAGTGAGTGGATGAGGATGTCAGTTTAGTTCATTTAAAGGAGCATTCCGGGTAAATTCCCCTCAGGCTGTTTGTTCCTAACATTTCAGGAATCTGAAGGTTTTCACTTTAATGTGTCTGTCCCCGCATCGCCACGGCAATGATGAATGGGAGCGGATTGAAGTTGTGCTGCTGAGGCTGTTTCCATCCCATAAAGCCACAGACAGCGTCAGACGGCGACTCCAACATGCACCAGAAGTTTATTTACTTCAACAAGCCAGGTGCAGTGGGATCCTCTCGGTGCGTTCAGGTGCGGTGGGATCCTCTCGGTGCGTTCAGGTGCAGTGGGATCCTCTCGGTGCGTTCAGGTGCAGTGGGATCCTCTCGGTGCGTTCAGGTGCAGTGGGATCCTCTCGGTGCGTTCAGGTGCAGTGGGATCCTCTCGGTGCGTTCAGGTGCAGTGGGATCCTCTCGGTGCGTTCAGGTGCAGTGGGATCCTCTCGGTGCGTTCAGGTGCAGTGGGATCCTCTGGGTGCGTTCAGGTGCAGTGGGATCCTCTCGGTGCGTTCAGGTGCGGTGGGATCCTCGTGGTGCGTTCAGGTGCAGTGGGATCCTCGTGGTGCGTTCAGGTGCGGTGGGATCCTCTCGGTGCGTTCAGTCGGATCCTCTCGGTGCGTTCAGGTGCAGTAGGATCCTCGTGGTGCGTTCAGGTGCAGTGGGATCCTCTCGGTGCGTTCAGGTGCAGTGGGATCCTCTCGGTGCGTTCAGGTGCGGTGGGATCCTCTCGGTGCGTTCAGGTGCGGTGGGATCCTCTCGGTGCGTTCAGGTGCAGTGGGATCCTCTCGGTGCGTTCAGGTGCAGTAGGATCCTCTCGGTGCGTTCAGGTGCAGTGGGATCCTCTCGGTGCGTTCAGGTGCGGTGGGATCCTCTCGGTGCGTTCAGGTGCGGTGGGATCCTCTCGGTGCGTTCAGGTGCAGTGGGATCCTCTCGGTGCGTTCAGGTGCGGTGGGATCCTCGTGGTGCGTTCAGGTGCAGTGGGATCCTCTCGGTGCGTTCAGTCGGATCCTCTCGGTGCGTTCAGGTGCAGTAGGATCCTCGTGGTGCGTTCAGGTGCAGTGGGATCCTCTCGGTGCGTTCAGGTGCGGTGGGATCCTCGCGGTGCGTTCAGGTGCAGTGGGATCCTCGCGGTGCGTTCAGGTGCAGTGGGATCCTCGCGGTGCGTTCAGGTGCGGTGGGATCCTCGCGGTGCGTTCAGGTGCGGTGGGATCCTCGCGGTGCGTTCAGGTGCGGTGGGATCCTCGCGGTGCGTTCAGGTGCAGTGGGATCCTCTCGGTGCGTTCAGGTGCAGTGGGATCCTCGCGGTGCGTTCAGGTGCAGTGGGATCCTCGCGGTGCGTTCAGGTGCAGTGGGATCCTCGCGGTGCGTTCAGGTGCAGTGGGATCCTCGTGGTGCGTTCAGGTGCAGTAGGATCCTCTCGGTGCGTTCAGTCGGATCCTCGCGGTGCGTTCAGGTGCAGTCAGAAGCTCCCGTTTGTGTCGTAAACACAGGAACATCAACTCTGGACTTGTTGAAGTGAATAAACTTCTGGTGCATGTTTGAGTCGCCATGACGCTGTCTGTGGCTTTATGGGATGTCTGTTGTTTTGTCCAGACTCTTCCAGTGACGACGCTCTGTCCAATCAGTGGACGGCCGTCAGGACGTCGCTTCACCCTGAGCTTCCTCCTGGTTTTCCCTGTTAAAGGGTTTTCCCTGGAGTTCTAAGGACAGAGATGTTGTTGTGATGCCATGTGAAGCTCTTTGAGACAAACCGGTGATAAAAACGGGCTCTAGGTGATAAAACTGCCTTGGAACCAGGGCCGAGGAGGTACTAAAACAGTACCAGTACCACCTGGTACCAGGTACTAAAACAGTACCTGGGGCTAGTGGAAAAGCAAAGAAAAGCGTGCGGCCGCTCGCTCCTCCTCAGCTCTGCCCACTCTCGTCCAAATATGGTCGCTTCTTCCTCCAAAAACGACCAGCGTGTGACGTCAGCGGGGTCGGTGACCTGTGGTGCCTTTGAGCCAGGCAGCAACACACACACACACACATGCACGCAACATCCCTCACAAGGTCAACTGAGTGTGTGTGTGTGTGTGTGTGTGTGTGTGTGTGTGTGTGTGTGTGTGTGTGTGTGTGTGTGTGTGTGTGTGTGTGTGTGTGCTCACCGTACACGCCCTGGCCGTGCGCGCCCCTCAGGAAGCCGGTGACCAGCCACAGGAGCCCGAGGACCAGACCCATCTTCACATCCTCTCTCCCCCCGGGGATCGGGATCAGGTTGTCGGTTCGCTTCCCTCCTCCTGCTGCTGCCCCCCCTCCTCCCCCTCCTCTCCCCTCCACCTCCTCCTCCCTCCCCCACCACCACCACCACCACCTCCCCCCGTGGCCCCCCCGGTCAGACGCGGCGGGCAGTTCCGGTTCCGTTCATACCGGATCTCAGGTTCGCTGGAGCCGGGGGTCCGCGCGCCTCAGCCGCGTCTCCTTGGTGATGACATTGTAGGAGAAAAAAAAGATTCAAATGCAAGAAAAAGCTGCGGTGCCTCCGGCTGTAGATGCTCACTCGGCCCCGCTGCCCCCCCGCCGACCCCCCCGGGCTGCAGCCTGTCCGTCCGTCGGTACCGGACTCACATCCATCACATCCATCACCGCTCCGTGTCCTTCAGCGGCGCAGCGCGGCCCGTCAGGCCGGGGAGAGGAGGAGGAGGCTCGGCCGCGGCGGGATGGAGGAGCCGCTGTGAGCTCCGGAGGAGAAGAAGAAGAAGAAGAGGAGGAGGAGGAGGAGGAGGAGGAGGAGGCGCTGAGTCCGGTCGACTCTTCAGGGTTTCACCGGGGAGGGAGAGACGTCACCGGGCGAACAGAGCGGCAGAGAGAGACGCACTGAGTGGAAAGCGACGCGACTTCCGGGACGAGATTTTTCAAAATAAAACCTGAACGTTGCGGCGACTTCATGACTGAGCTCCAGACAGAGGTCACACTGGGGAGTTCCTCTCTCTGCAAATACATCTGTAAAAACCCGGAAAGACCTGATGATGATGATCTCCTCCACAGTTTATCATCATCTCACCCACGGAGCAGGAAAAAGACTATCAGTTGTAAATACATATTAAAAATGAAAAGGCTCTTATAAAAATAAAAAGTTTTTATGTTTGTGAATATTCAGTTAGGCTACATTTGTTTGTTGTAGTTTGTCTTCAACGTGTCCAATGTAAAGACTCAAACAGATGTTAATACACATATAGTTTAGTTTAGTTACATAATCCACCAGTGAAAGCAGAACTTTCCTCCGTGCAGGCTTTTATTTTGGTGGGGATGTCTGTGCTAACTTCCGGTTTCAGCTTCACGAGCCGCAGCTGATTTCACGTGAAGCGGAACCTCACGAGCCGCTGACTGATGCTGGTTTTCCCGCGAATCCTGAGTGACGCGCAGCAACAACAATAACAACACACACACACACACACACACACACACACACACACACACACACACACACACACACACACACACACACCTGGTTCAGATGAGTGGCTCGTTATCATTGATAACGAGCCACTCATCTGAACCAGGTGTGCTGTAGCAGGAAACTTGGGCCTCGAGGACCGGGACTGGGGAACCCTGGTCTGGACCAGAACCAGACCTGACGTAAAGGAGCTCACCTGTCTTCAACCTGGACTCATGGTCTCTGAGGGACTGGACTCTCTGGACTGGGTCCTGGTCTCAGCCTGACTGGTTTCATCAGTGTCAGTCCATCTGTCATTGGTCCAGAGCTGTTGCTAAGTAATGACCACACTGTCACACTGACCTTGACCTTTGACCTCCAAGTGACCGTTTGTCAAAAACCCTGAAGAAGCTCCAACATGGCCGCCGCTCTGACCCAATTAAAACCTGTTGAGTGTTCACTTCCCGTCAGCTCACACAGACTCTTACTGTGAAAGTCCTGCAGTGATTGATGTGAGTCTGCTGCCCCCTGCAGGACGAGCTGGGAACTGCACCGTGATGCTGCCCCCTGCAGGACGAGCTGGGAACTGCACCGTGATGCTGCCCCCTGCAGGACGAGCTGGGAACTGCACCGTGATGCTGCCCCCTGCAGGGCGAGCTGGGAACTGCACCGTGATGCTGCCCCCTGCAGGACGAGCTGGGACCTGCACCGTGATGCTGCCCCCTGCAGGACGAGCTGGGACCTGCACCGTGATGCTGCCCCCTGCAGGACGAGCTGGGAACTGCACCGTGATGCTGCCCCCTGCAGGGCGAGCTGGGAACTGCACCGTGATGCTGCCCCCTGCAGGGCGAGCTGGGACCTGCACCGTGAAGCAGCTCGGCCTTTAAAACCATGAGTCAAATTAAATCAGAGGCTCAGACATCAGAGATCAGAATAAACAATAAAATACACAATAAAACAAAACACAACAACCGGAGCAAGGTGGAAGTTGAACATCCACCGTCTGTTTCCTTTACTGTCTGATTCTTCACTCCTGGGTGAAAAGTGTTTGTTTTGTAACCCAACTGCTCAAAATAGGGACAGAATTGCTTTTAATTTTAGGGAAATACAGAGACTGATGATGAACAACTGTCCCTGAAGGCAACGTGCATCAGAGGTTTTGCATGAATTTCCCTCTAAAACAACTCTGTGTGGTAACGTTGTGTTATTATCTCATAGCGTGGTGAATGTGCAGGTCACAACTTGTCCACCAGAGCGTTGTGGAGTTGTTGGATTGTGTATTTGATGAGTTTGATGAGGGAAACCAAGAAATCCCATAATGAGCCTCCGTAGCGTAGCTCTGAGCAGCTCACGGCTCTGCTCTGCCGTTCTAAAAACAGCTTGCACCGACAATTAAAGGTAACGAACCTGTGAGTATAGGGACAGGACAGCAGCGATGTCGTCCTCTGCTGTTACATCATCATACGCCCAATATTATTATTTATTTGAGTTGTTTCTTCATGTGTATGTGTATAAGCATGTGGAGGTATGTGAACACTTTTCTTTGATATAAAATAAACATTTGATCACAGCATTTGTTTTATGAGCATTATCATTCTACTTCCTGTCGACAGAGACGACGTCAGCGTTCAACTCTTTCCTCTGGTTTTATTTTGCTTCCACAGACACAGAGAGAATCACATCACAACAGACATGAAGGAGGACGCAGCGGCGTGGACCGGACGGAGACCTGACCTCGGCTCCTCCCGCTCAGAGGCACAGATCTCACAGCTCTGATTGGCTGGAGAGGAAACCTGCAGCTGGCTGCAGTGCATCATGGGAGATCAGCTGGATGGAAGGATCTAGATCTTATTTTCTGGAGCTTTATTCTGAAGGAACATCAGGAAGTGACATCACACTGATTATCTGTGACTCTGAGCAGGGTCGCGGTCGCGGTCGTGGTCATGGTCTCCGGTCCGAACGGGAACGCCACTTCTACCCGGTGTAGGGGAACCGGAGCAGCGCGGCCTGACCCGGGCCGAGCGCCAGCCGGGTCAGGTCCACGTCGCGGTCCACCGGCAGCGCCGTGCCGTTGGTGCTGACCGCCACCGTGGCCCGGCGCGGCAGAGCGGCGTCTTTCAGCTGCAGCACGGCCTCCTCCGGCGCCCAGTTGAAGGCGGCGAGGTAGCGAGGACTCTGGTCCCACACGCGCAGGAACGCCAGCGAGGAGGAGGAGTTAGAGAGCAGCAGGAAGTCTCCGATCATCAGGGAGCGCTCCTTCCCTCGCAGGTCGCTGAGCGCCACGAACAGGCTGCGACTGGAACGCCGCTCCGCCCACTCCTCCTGCAGAGACACTACACTGTAGTACTGCTACTACTGCTACTACTACTGCTACTACTACTACCACTACTACTACTACTACTACTACTATTACTATGGGTCTTAACAATTAAAGGGATAGTTCACCCAAAATTCAAACTTCAAACAAAATTTGGGTGAACTATCCCTTTAATCACGTCATCAGCTGAGAGGTTCACATTGTGAGGATGTTGAATCTAGTTTGACTCTGAACGGACAATAATAAATAAATAGATAAATAGATAGATAGATAGATAGATAGATAGATAGATAGATAGATAGATAGATAGATAGATAGATAGATAGATAGATAGATAGATAGATAGATGAATAAATAAATAGATAAATAAATAAATAGATAATAAATAAATAGATAAATAAATAAATAGATAAATAAATAAATAGATAATAAATAAATAGATAAATAAATAAATAGATAAATAAATACATATATAAATAGATAATAAATAAATAGATAAATAGATAAATAAATAAATAGATAAATAAATAAATAGATAAATAAATAAATAGATAATAAATAAATAGATAAATAAATAAATAGATAAATAAATAAATAGATAAATAAATAAATAGATAAATAGATAGATAGATAAATAAATAAATAGATAAATAGATAATAAATAAATAGATAAATAAATAAATAGATAAATAGATAGATAGATGAATAAATAAATAAATAGATTGATAAATCAATCGATCAATAAATGAACCTTGTACCTGCTGCGTGTCGTTGAGCTCCGTGTCGTCCCACAGCATCTGAGGAGACTTGTTTTCCTGCAGCAGAGGAAAGAAAACCATCGATTAGTGAATCAGTAATAATCAATAATCAATACTCGTGTTTCAGCCTGAGCCGCCGCCGCTCCGAGGCGCCGCCGCTCCGAGGCGCCGCCGCCGTCCTCACCTCGTCCATCAGGCCGATCTCGTCTCCGTAGTTGAAGACGGGCGTCCCCGGCAGCGCGAGCAGCAGCAGCTGGTGCAGCCTCAGCAGGGCCGGACCCACCAGCGAGGCCAGGTGGCCGTCGCCCCGCCCCCCCAGGTTCCACGCCAGGCCGACGGCGCCGTGGTCCGAGTACAGCGTCTGGACGGCCTGCGCCCGCGCCGCCGCGTCCACGTCCCCGTCCCCGGGCCGCAGCACCCTGGAGAGCAGGAGGTCGACGCCGGTGGCGTTGAGGAGCGAGGACACGTCCTCGGCCGAGGATCGCTCCGTGACGCCGATCAGGACTCTGTAAGACACCAGAACCACCGTGACCCGCTGACCCGCGTCAGACCGCTAGACCGCTAGACCGCTAGACCTTCAGACCGCTAGACCCGGTTCTGTCTGAGCCGGGGTTTTTTTTTTTTTTTTTTTTTTTAAAGTATATTTTTTTGGCGTTTTATGCCTTTATTTGATAGATCAGTAGAGATAGACAGGAAAGGGGGAGGCAGAGGGAAAGGTTTGCGGGACGCGAACCGGGGACGCCTGCGTCTGCATATACATGGGGCGGCTGCCTTAACCACTGCGCCACGCACCGCCCCTGAGCCGGGGTTTTATTTTGAAGTAACAACTTCCTGTTGGGGTGTGAGTGTGTGTCCCGTCGTGGTTCCTGACCTCCGGTTCTGGCGCTGGTTGGTCCCGTTCTGGACGATGGCTCGGATGTCGGACCAGAGAGACGGCACGATGGTGGACACCCGCTCCACGCCGGACAGCTGCACGCCGTCCACGCCCTCGTTCAGCCAGAACACCAGAGCAGACTGAGGGATAGAGAGACACGGCTGTTAAAGACCAGACACCAGGCCACAGCGCCCCCTACTGGACCAGAACCAGATCTACATGGTCCACTAAGACGGACAGCGCCCCCTACTGGACCAGAACCAGATCTACATGGTTCACTACCGCTTCCTGGTTCTGGTTCAGTTGTTAAAGGACAATTCCGGCTAAATCCAGCTGGTCGAAGCTGACTCTCACCTTCAGCCGCTCGGCGACGCTCGTCACGCTGATGTTGGAGAACCAGGGTCCAGACGATCCCTGGTAGTTTGGAGTCAGGTCCAGAACCACGGAGATACCTGCAGGAACACGACACCGTCACTGCAGCGTCACCTCACCCAACCTCCCCGCTGACCTCCGGTGTTTCCAGCTCCTCTGGCTCTGGGTCAGTGAACGCCTCCTCACCTTTCTTGTGCGCAGCCTGGATGAAGCCTTTGAACTGCTCCAGGTTCCCGCTCTCAGGCGAGATGTCCTCGAAGCGCAGGCTCACGGCGTCGTCGGGCGGCGCCACGTGGAGCGGACCCACCACCAGACCTTTGACCTTCAGCTTGGACAGACCGTCCACCTTCTGCTCCAGACCTGCAGGGCGGTGGGAGGAAGATCTGACTAAATGTTGAACTGTGCCTTTAAAGGATCAGATGAAGTGATGACATCATATCCTGTAGGTGAGGCTCGTCGAGGCTCTGACCTTTCAGGTTGTGGGCGTCGGTGAAGGCCCTGATGTCTCCGACCTGGTAGAGGGGGCCGTCGTTCCACCAGTGGGTGGGGGGCAGGTCCCTGCAGCGCGGCGCCTGCAGGATGATGAGCACCGCCCCCCCCAGCATCCCCAGCCATCCCAGCCAGAACACCAGCAGCAGCGCCCAGCGCGTCCGCACCCAGCTGGGGAGACACGGACAGACATGCACGGCTCACTGACCTGGAAACATCTGGAAACATCTGGAAACGCCTGGAAACATCTGGAAACACCTGGAAACACCTGGAAACATCTGGAAACACCTGGAAACACCTAGAAACACCTGGAAAAACCTGGAAACACCTGGAAACATCTGGAAACACCTGGAAACACCTAGAAACACCTGGAAACATCTGGAAACACCTGGAAACATCTGGAAACACCTGGAAACACCTGGAAACATCTGGAAACACCTGGAAACATCTGGAAACACCTGGAAACACCTGCATCTGTACGTCGATGGTCAGCTGTGGTGTCGTCTATGTGATACTCAGTTTACTCAGTACACGCTGAATATGCATAAATACTGCAGTTTACCCAGTACAACTAAACTATCGAACTAAAGGAACTTTTGCTTGAAATTTTACCATTTTTCCGAGAATTTTTTTGAGAATTTTTACCAATTTCTTCTCAATTTTTCTGTCTACTTTTTTTACTATTTTTTAAAAATAAATTTCACCCATTTTGTATTATTGTTTGCTGCCCCTGTTTTGAGAAATTTTACCAGATTTTTCTATAAAAAAACAACAAAAACAAACACTTTTTCTAGAATTTTTGAGTAATTTTACCAGTTTCTTCTCAATTCAAAAAAGAACTTTTTACAATTTACTACAGTATGTAGTATTTTTTACTTTTTTTTACCACTTTTCCTAGAATGTCTTTAGTTTCTTCTAAAAAAAAAATTTTAATAAAATTTTTTTTTATTTAAAAAAAAAGAAAAAAATTACCACTTTTTTCAACAACAAAAAATTTAAAGGTTGAATATGTAGAATATTTATTAAAAGCTATATTTAAAAAAAAAAATAATAATACATCCACAGTGCGTTTTGAGGTGAACAGAATGAAAGTATTGCTTCTCCATAAAATTTTTTTTTTTAGTCTGAAATTATATTTTTAACATTTTTTGACGGGCTCGACAATGACTTTCTATCAACGTTCTGTTTACATTCGTACCTGCCTGTAGCGACACGTGGCTCACTAATCAGCTGTTTTCCTGCCTCCTCCCGGTCGTATGCGTCTGTTTTCAACGAAGCCTTTTCAATAATCAATCGGTGGATCAATGGATTATCATATACATGTTTTTTGTGAGAATTTTCTAGAAATTTTTCACCTTTCTTTTTTTTGTTGTTGAGAAATTGGACCACTTTTCCCCCGAAATTCCTCTATAATCTAGGCCTAATTTAAACATACATTGATTGTTTGTGTCTTTCTGCTTCAAAATATTTGTCCAATGGGGGTCTGTGGTGTAATTTGTGTAATATTTGTGGTCGGAAACTGTTGAGTCACCGTGAAAAACAATAGGGGAAAAATATAACCTGCTAACAGTCATACAGTTTAAGAGCCGTTATTGTGATGTAGACCCTCTATGTTTTTGCACGTAACCAATGTACGTTTTATATGAGACTATGTTGGCAGAGTGGGGGGGGGAGGGGGGCCTCCAGGTTCCCTCTGGCCCGGGGCCTCAGAGAGTCTAGAGACGCCCCTGTCTGGAAACGTCTGGACTGATCTGTACATCGATTATAATCAATAAACATCTACTGTATCTGCTCTATAGGTCAGAGGTCTGACAGGTGCTCCTCCTCACCCCGGGGTTCCCGCCACCCTCAGCAGCTCCTCCTTGCTCAGCCCGGTGAACTTCACCTCCTCCTCCTCCTCCTCCTCCTTCTCCTCCGGGATCTTCAGCTTCACGGAGCCGTTCTTCTCCGCCGCCGCATCCGAGGCGTCTCCGCCGGTGGAGCCACCGTCCGCCGCCCGGTCTCCTCCTCCTCCTCCTCCTCCGGTCATCGGCAGCTTCTCCTGCTCCTCCTGGTCCAGGTCCGCCTCACTCACGTCGGCCTCCGTCGCATCAGCATCCGTGGTGGCGGAGACCGGAGCCTGGTCCGCCGCCTCCTCCGGCTCCGCATCCCGGGTCTGGGCCGCGTCCTGCAGCTCCACCTGCGTCTCCTCCGTGGTCATGGCGGCACCGAGCCCGTAGTCAGTCTACCGGACAACCGTCAGTCTACCGGAATATGATGTGAATGTGTGTGTGGTCTCTGCACCGTCCTGATGTCTGTCTGTCTGACCGCAGCACTGCGGCTCTGCTGCGTTCACGGCCGTCGGAGAACGGAAACCACATCACAACAACAGAGACCCCCCCCCCCCCCATCCAGACAGACACCGCCCTCCTCAGCTTCACCACCGCCTTCCACATCCAAACCAAACACACACTGAATAAATATAAATAACAACAACAGTTAATCTGAGCTCGTTTCAAACCCCAGGTTAAAGGTGTGATCATCACACACTCACTAATGGAAAACAACGACTTTTATCTCTGATGGAATTTCATTGGCTTTAAATCAAACATTCAAGTTAATTATTAAATATGAATTTTAGATTCATTAAAATCACTAAATAAAGCAAACGCATAAATCATGATAAAGGTGTTTGAATCAGATAAAAGATTTTTTTCCGAGACACATTTTTCCGAGCGCACCTGAAGGCAGCATTTCACGGATTGGTCCAGGATTTACTGCAGTGGATAAAAAAAAAATTATATATAAATTAATATATAGAAATATACACGTAGACACATACAAACAAAATGAGATGAAAAAAGGTAATTTAGGATAATAGAATGAGGAATTGTGTGTGTGTGTGTGTGTGTGTGTGTGTGTGTGTGTGTGTGTGTGTGTGTGTGTGTGTGTGTGTGTGTGTGTGTGTGTGTGTGTGTGGCTGACTCAGCAGGCTGCAGACTGCTGACCAGCTCTGACAGTTTCCCGACACAGGAAGCAGCTGTAATCCAGAGTCTGCACGGGGCCCCAACGTTTCCATCTGAGGGTCAAAGGTCACGGTGACCTCCAGATGTTTTGTTGTTGTTGTTGTGTAATGTGTGCTGTTTACAAGAACCAGAGGTTACAGTAGTTTAAAGATGAGATGTAGCAGACGGACCTTTGGTTTCAATGAATGAAGCAGGAGATTCAAGCAGGCGTTTAAAGGGATAGTTCAACATTTAGTCAAACTGTCCCATCACCATAATCCCTATAGTTATAGCAGTAGGTTCGTTACCTTTAATTATCTGTGCACACTATTTTTAGAACGGTGGAGCAGAGCCGTAAGCTGCTCAGAGCTACGCTACGGAGGCTCATGGGATTTCTTGGTTTCCCTCATCAAACTCATCAAATACACAATCCAACAACTCCACAACGCTCTGGTGGACAAGTTGTGACCTGCACATTCACCACGCTATGAGATAATAACACAACGTTACCACACAGAGTTGTTTTAGACCTCTGATGCACGTTGCCTTCAGGGACGGTTTCTACAGTCTATACAGTCTCTATATTTCCCTCTAAAACAACTCTGTTGTAGCTCTGAGCCGTTCACAATTTGAATTGTAATCATGACAAAAGACAACATGAAACAATTGAAAAAAACTGCCCCAGAGTCAATTTGGTCCCTGATAAAAATGCAAACCTGTAACTGGTGTATGAGACTGTGGGTGTGGACCAGGTCATCTGTGAGTGGAGGAGTGTGTGCTGCAGTTGGGGGCCGGTGGGGAGAGCTTCCACTGGAGGAGCAGCGTCTTCATCACTGTAAGACCAAGGGTGGAATAAAAACTGTTATGTTTTAATCATCGTCATGTCAGTTCATCATTACAGCTGAAGTTTTCCATTATTCCTGTTTTACTTCATCATAATAAAATGTTGTCTTCTTGACTTTGAATCACTTGCTCTGATTTCTGCCTCATGTTTGAACGTCTCCTGCTGCTACAACAAATAACACAGTCATCTATTCCAATCAGTGACTCAGTCAGAACCCAAACTGGACCAGTTAACTGATTTAACATTTAGCCTAAACGCTAAGTTTGACGTCTTTATGACCAGTCGTAATTTTTCATTCAAGATATCTGTAATTCAGTTTTGCCTCGTCAAAATCAACATTTCAGATCTGCAGCTACGGTCTTCCTACGACAAAAGTTTCGTAGGCTAATTTGTTCTGTTTTATTTCTTTGTGTTGTGTTCATAGACTGTGTAAGGTTGTGTTTTATGTATTTGTGTTATGTTTTCTCTCCTTTGCTGTTGTGATTTGCCCCTCAGGGCCACCGTAGCTCCCGCCCACACTCCACGTCACGAGTTGGCGGTAAAACTGAAAACCGGCAGAGGGAGGCGGCTCAAGCAGCAGCAGAGGAGGACCGTCCTAGCGGAGCAGAGAGGAGGAACTACCCGCTAAGAAGGAACCAGACAGACGGAGAGGGGCCGGTCAACCAGCGGTGAGTTCATGTTTGAAGACAACGAGGTGGAAAAACCCGAACCGACGCTGAACGTGACGGTGAAGCAGGTCAGACGTGACGTCGTTTGTCGCCATGACGGTTTCTCTCGGTGTTTCCTCCAGTTTAGGCTGTTGGTCCCGTTCTGTAGGAAAACACTGAAACCGCTGTCATTACCTAATATATTTATATATAATGTATGCAGCTGCTCCAGGCTTCAGGCTTTAGGTTACCAACTCTAAAACAACCATTTAATCCCCTCGCAGTGTTTTTGTTTCAGGGCCGAAGATTTTGTCTAAAAGAAGCCAAAAAATCCTTAATGAGCCGAGACACGTAGCGTCACGACTTTAGGAAATCATGAAATTAAAAGAACAGTTGGCTGGAAAATTCATTCTCAATTCACTCATTATCTACTCACCGTCATGTGGACTAAAGGCTGGGAGCAGTTTCAAATGGCATCCTCCCATATTTCAATCTTGTTTGCAGTCTTCTTCCTAACTTTATTTACAAATGATTGTTTTTGTTGTTATTTCAAACAGTTTGCCCCCCTAACTTAAAGGAGAATTACTGTCATTTTTTTCACCTCTAAATCGTTGTCCAGAAAATGTTGGAGTGCATGCAGTAAATTGATGTAAATCAAAGCAAATATTCACATTTTCTTTTCATCCATTACCCTCACATACATCGGCCTGCCACCTGCAATGGCAAGGCTTCAGCTGCCCCCCCCCCCAAGTTTCATCAGCTAGTTGACTGGTTGCACATGTGCAAGTTTCATCAGCTAGTTGACTGGTTGCACATGTGCAAGTAGATGAAAAATTAAACTTTAAACTGTCAACCACCTGACTCCACTTCCTGTCTGCTGTTCCAGATTCTGCACCAGAGACTCAATGGCTCCCAGATCAGAGGAGGCTCTCCGCTGTCGGGTCTGCACCCAGGTCTTCAGAGATCCTGTCCTGCTGCCCTGCGGCCACAGCTTCTGTGGAGAATGTGTGGACAACTGGTGGAGAGACAGAGACATCCCAGACTGTCCAGTTTGTAAGACAAGATGTTCCAGAAAACGTCCACCTTGTAACCTGGCGCTGAAGAACCTGTGTGAGAGCTTCTTAAAGGAGAAAAGACAGAGACCTTCAAAGCCTCTCTGCATTCTGCACTCGCAGGAAATCAAACTCTTCTGTACATGCACATATGAGCCAATGTGTCTCGTCTGCAGAAATGCAGATGGAAATGTAAACTCCACTGTCAGACCCCTCGATGAAGCTGCTGTAGAATGCAAGAAGAAGTTTCAGGAGTCCATGATCCGCGGGACAACGCAGTATGAACAGGTTCGAGGGTTTGTTAAACTATCAGCAGAACACATTAAGGCCCAGGCCGGACACACAGAGAGGCAGATAAAGGAGCAGTTCAAGAAGCTTCACCAGTTTCTAGAGGAGGAAGAGGAGGCCAGGATGGCTGCACTGAGGGAGGAAGAGGAGCAGAAGAGTCGGAGCATCAAGGAGGAGTTGGAGGCTCTGGACAGAGACTGGGAAGCTCTTAAAGAACCGTTCAAGGACACGGAGGACGAGCTGACGCCGACAGGCACGGAGCTCCTGAACAAATACCAAGCTTACGATAAAGTGGAACGTTACTACCCAGTGATGAGCAGAGGAGCTCTGATCGACCAGGCCAAACATCTGGGCAACCTGGGCTTCCACATCTGGACCAAGATGAAGGACATGGTCTCCTACAGTCCTGTGGTTCTGGACCCAAACTCTGCTCATCCAGGACTCACCGTGTCTGAGGATCTGACCGGTTTGAGAGGAGGAGACGAACAGCAGCTTCCTGGAAACCCAGAGAGGTTCGACACGGTGGGCGTCAGGGGCTCGGAGCCGCTCGGCGCCGGGACTCACCGCTGGGATGTGGAGCTCGGAGGAGACGGGACCTGGTGTTTGGGTGTGGTGGAGTTTGGCTCAAAGCGGGGACACGGGGGGGGCGTGCTGGACTCTTCTCAACTGAGCAACTTGAAGAAGAAGCACAAGAGGAAGTACGAGAGGATCAGGGTGAATGTGAACGTGGACGGCGACCAGGTGACGTTAACGGATCCCTACACGGGCGATGGAATCTCCGACAGGCGGGAAGTGTTCTGTGGAAAGTCGGCTCCGTTCTTCGCCACCGGGCCGGGTTCTTCACTGCAGATCGTACCGTGGAAGATCACGGTGACGGTGGAGCAGGACGACCCGCACGCCAACACACAGCCAGGCGGCGTGCGGCCGACCACAGGCAGCGTGCTGCAGGCCACGCGCAACATGTGGCTGGCTACGGGCGGCGTGCAGCTGCCTACGGGCGGCGTGCGGCCGACCACGGGCAGCGTGCAGCCGACCACGGGCAACGTGTGGCTGCGGCCGGCTACGGGCGGCACGCAAGCGCTCTCCAAAAAAAAAAAGAAGAAGAAAAACTCGCGGCGGTAAGTCTAGTTTTCTAGACTGCCGCTCATTTCCACGTCGACTTAAGGGATAGTTCACCCAAAATTGACATTTCACTCCTCATCTCCTCCCCCTCATGTCGACCAAGGGCTGGAGACGTTTCAGATCCTCCGTGGCGTCTCTCACGGCGTAGCGCTGCATGTCCATGTAACGGCTGCAAACGGACAGCGACGGCGTGTCTCTTTGTGACGAAGACGCCGGTGTCCGTCTGCAGCCGTTACATGGATATGCAGCGCTACGCCGAGACCCTGTGACTCACATGAGGGTGAGGAGATAATGAGTCAATTTCAAATTTGGGTGAACTATCCCTTTAAGGGGCGCCAAGGGGATGTTTGGCCCTCTGTGTACAGCTGCAGTGAAGACTCTCCAGATGTTTATCACATCTCTGACATCAGTTGCAGTTCAGTGTCGTTACCTTCCACATTAACTGTAGTTCATCGTTGTTTCACTTTAGTTTGAACTGTTTCACTGTTTGACTCAGACGGAGAAATGTCACCTAGTTTTTGTTTTTAATTATGAAGACGAGGATGAAAAACCTTGTTCATCAGTAACTGTTATGTTTTAATCATCGTCATGTCAGTTCATTACAGCTGAAGTTTTACTTCATCATAATAAAATGTTGTTTTCTGAATCACTTGCTCTGATTTCTGCCTCATGTTTAAACGTCTCCTGCTTCTACAACAAATAACAACAGTCATTTGAGCTTAACGTCTAGTCTCGCCATATCCCATAATTCCTTTAAATCCTGCTGCTGTTATTGTTTTTAACAGAAGACGAAGGCAGCGCTTCATTACCCAAAGGTCCTAATGTGTATATATAATATATATGTTATTATTTAAGTGTGACACAGCAGCGCCACAAAGAAGGGGTTTCTAGGAGGTGAACGAGGACTTCCAGCCGAGTGAAGCTCCAACTGAAACAACGGCTTCCACAACATGTTTCTATTGATGCGTCTGGAAACCGCCTCACGAGGGAATCAGGAGGTTTTAACGATATTTGAGAGGTTTTTCAAAACGTAGGCGTTTCCATCACCAGATTTTATTTTTATTGTGATATTTAGATTTCCTCTATTTCTATGGGAATAGAAACACAACTACAGATGTTCAACGACAACAACATGGAAACTAAAGACTCACTTTAAAACCAGTGTCGTCATTTATTCATGAATGAGGTGCATTTCCAAACACTTCATGTTTTATACTGAGTCCAGTCTGGAGGAGGGAGCGATGCAGTGATCAGTAGTGGTCTGGGTGGTCTGGGTGGTCTGGGCGGTCTGGGCGGTCTGGGTGGTGGTCTGAGTGGTCTGTGGACCGGTCGGTGGTCTCGGTGGTGGTCTGGTCGGTGGTCTGTGTGCGTTGGTGCTGGCTCAGCAGCCGCGCCACCACGCGGGGCCGCAGCCCGAACCAGGCCGGGTTCTGGGCCTGCAGCTTCTCCAGCAGCAGCACTCGCTCTGCCACCAGGCTCCACCCCCCCTGACGCTGCACCTGCAACACAACAGCCGGCAGCTCATTGCCATGGCAACGCTCGGACCACCTGGACCCAACGGCCCCGTCCATCAGGGACCAGCGGCGTGGAGGCAGCGAGGTGTAACGTAGAGTAAAGGACGTGTACCTGCAGCCGGACGAACTGAGGGTCAGCGTCTCCGTCGTCCTGCAGCAGCTCCTTGATGCTCCTGGAGACACAAGAACCAATCAGGAGCTCTGTTGGTGGAGATGTCAGCATGAGGCCTGCTGATTGGCTGCTCGTACCTGTGGACCAGACCGTGGGTCTCCTCGTGGAGCCGCTGCAGCAGGAAGGTCTGCAGCGTCTCCGGGGCAACGCCGGCGCCGGGCAGCAGCCTGCAGGCCGCCGCCCGCACCTCGGCCTCCTCTGCAGCCTCCATGCAGCTCTGCAGCGCCTCCTGCAGGTCGGCCGACGACACACCCAACACGCCCACGGCTGCACAACAACAACAACAACAACAACAACAAACACGTTCATCAGCTGCACAACAACAACAACAACAACAACAACAACACACACGTTGATCAGCTGCAGGCGGCGCCCTGAGCAACAGGACCAGGACTCTGTGGTTCTACCTTTCATGGCGGACAGCCTGACGTCCTGGATGGGGTCGGACTCTATCAGCTCCAGCAGACGGCGCTCCACCTGGATCCACGCCAGACATTACACATCCTACATTACACTACTACACACATGGTACACAACTGGTTAACAACTACTTGGAGTCAGAGCGTCCACTGAGACGGACGTCCTGCTCCATCCCATCACGTCCCATCATGTCTCATCATGTCTCATCACGTCCCATCATGTCTCATCATGTCTCATCACGTCCCATAATGTCCCATCATGTCCCATCATGTCCCATCACGTCTCATCACGTCCCATCATGTCCCATCATGTCTCATCATGTCCCATCACGTCCCATCATGTCCCATCATGTCTCATCATGTCTCATCATGTCTCATCATGTCTCATCATGTCTCATCATGTCCCATCATGTCTCATCATGTCCCATCATGTCCCATCATGTCTCATCATGTCCCATCATGTCTCATCATGTCCCATCATGTCTCATCATGTCTCATCATGTCCCATCATGTCTCATCATGTCCCATCATGTCTCATCATGTCCCATCATGTCTCATCATGTCCCATCACGTCTCATCACGTCCCATCATGTCTCATCATGTCCCATCATGTCTCATCATGTCTCATCATGTCTCATCATGTCTCATCATGTCCCATCATGTCTCATCATGTCTCATCATGTCTCATCATGTCCCATCATGTCCCATCATGTCTCATCATGTCCCATCATGTCTCATCATGTCCCATCATGTCCCATCATGTCCCATCATGTCTCATCATGTCCCATCATGTCTCATCATGTCTCATCATGTCCCATCATGTCCCATCATGTCCCATCATGTCTCATCATGTCCCATCATGTCTCATCATGTCTCATCATGTCCCATCATGTCCCATCATGTCTCATCATGTCCCATCATGTCCCATCATGTCTCATCATGTCTCATCATGTCCCATCATGTCTCATCATGTCTCATCATGTCCCATCATGTCCCATCATGTCTCATCATGTCCCATCATGTCCCATCATGTCTCATCATGTCCCATCATGTCTCATCATGTCCCATCATGTCTCATCATGTCTCATCATGTCCCATCATGTCCCATCATGTCCCATCATGTCCCATCATGTCTCATCACGTCCCATCATGTCTCATCATGTCCCATCATGTCCCATCATGTCCCATCATGTCTCACCGCCTGGTCCTTCAGCAGCAGAGCGGCCGCCGCCCGGCACGCCAGCGTCCTGACGGCCCAGGACGGGTCCCTGAAGCAGGACTCCAGAGGCTGCAGCAGCCGGACCCCGGTCCACCTCAGACTGCTGAGGAGCTGCAGACCTGCTGCCCTGCCTGCAGACCCACACACACCCTGCAGGAGCAGCCTGCACGCGCACACACACACACACACACACACACACACACACACACACACACACACACACACACACACACACACACACACACACACACACACACACACACACACACACACACACACACACACACACACACACACACACACACACACACACACACACACACACACACACACACACACACACACACACACACACACACACAGTCCGTTCAGCTACTTGCCCCACAACACTGTCTTTCTTCTTCTTCTACTCTGAGTCCAAGCTCCTGCAGCCTGAAGAAGGACTCACTGACAGTCTTCCAACAACAAGTACAACACACAGATATAAAGTACAGTAGTACACAGTAATAGTACTTGAAGAACTGCACAGTGAAGAGCGGCTGTAGATGCTGTCCAGCTGTGCAGCCCAGACAGGGAGAGTCTATCGCTACCACTCTACGTTTGGACCGTGAGGAGAGACATCCAGGTCCTGACAGACGGGTCAGTCTGGAAGGATCCAGACCAGGACCAGGACCAGGTTTCTGTGTGTGTGTGTGTGTGTGTGTGTGTGTGTGTGTGTGTGTGTACCTGAGCTGGTGGTGAACCTCCTGCTCCTTCCTCAGCTCCAGCAGCGCGTGAGCCGCGGCCAGACGGACGTCCTCGCTCAGGTCTCTGGACATCAGCTGGATCAGCTTGTCCACAACGTCCTGTTGGAGGACGCAGTGAAGACACGGTGAAGACACGGTGAAGACACGGTGAAGACACGGTGAGGACACGGTGAAGACACGGTGAAGACACGGTGAGGACACGGTGAAGACACGGTGAGGACACGGTGAGGACACGGTGAAGACACGGTGAGGACACGGTGAAGACACGGTGAAGACACGGTGAAGACACGGTGAAGACACGGTGAGGACACGGTGAAGATGATCTATTATTATCCCCGATAACTTCACCTCTGTGATCTGTTCTATTCCTTTACCTCCTGACTGGGTGCAGACCAGCAGCAGGTCCCTCACCTTGTTGACTGGTCCTGGTTCTGGTCCTGGTCCTGGTCCTGGTCCTGGTCCTGGTCCTGGTTCTGGTCCTGGTCCTGGTCCTGGTCCTCCCAGGCTGCTCAGAGTCTCACACGCCAGTAGTCTCCTCTGGGACTCGGGGCTGTTGAGCCATTCAGCCAGCAGGGGGCGCACCTGGGTCTGCAGGAGGACCAGCAGCAGGTTTTAGACTCTAGAAACCTGGGTCTGCAGGAGGACCAGCAGCAGGTTTTAGACTCTAGAAACCTGGGTCTGCAGGAGGACCAGCAGCAGGTTTTAGACTCTAGAAACCTGGGTCTGCAGGAAGACCAGCAGCAGGTTTAGACTCTAGAAACCTGGGTCTGCAGGAGGACCAGCAGCAGGTTTTAGACTCTAGAAACCTGGGTCTGCAGGAGGACCAGCAGCAGGTTTTAGACTCTAGAAACCTGGGTCTGCAGGAGGACCAGCAGCAGGTTTTAGACTCTAGAAACCTGGGTCTGCAGGAGGACCAGCAGCAGGTTTTAGTCTCTAGAAACCTGGGTCTGCAGGAGGACCAGCAGCAGGTTTTAGACTCTAGAAACCTGGGTCTGCAGGAGGACCAGCAGCAGGTTTAGTCTCTAGAAACCTGGGTCTGCAGGAGGACCAGCAGCAGGTTTTAGACTCTAGAAACCTGGGTCTGCAGGAGGACCAGCAGCAGGTTTAGTCTCTAGAAACCTGGGTCTGCAGGAGGACCAGCAGCAGGTTTAGTCTCTAGAAACCTGGGTCTGCAGGAGGACCAGCAGCAGGTTTTAGACTCTAGAAACCTGGGTCTGCAGGAGGACCAGCAGCAGGTTTTAGACTCTAGAAACCTGGGTCTGCAGGAGGACCAGCAGCAGGTTTTAGACTCTAGAAACCTGGGTCTGCAGGAGGACCAGCAGCAGGTTTTAGACTCTAGAAACCTGGGTCTGCAGGGGGACCAGCAGCAGGTTTTAGACTCTAGAAACCTGGGTCTGCAGGAGGACCAGCAGGTTTTAGACTCTAGAAACCTGGGTCTGCAGGAGGACCAGCAGCAGGTTTTAGACTCTAGAAACCTGGGTCTGCAGGAGGACCAGCAGCAGGTTTAGTCTCTAGAAACCTGGGTCTGCAGGAGGACCAGCAGCAGGTTTAGTCTCTAGAAACCTGGGTCTGCAGGAGGACCAGCAGCAGGTTTAGTCTCTAGAAACCTGGGTCTGCAGGAGGACCAGCAGCAGGTTTTAGACTCTAGAAACCTGGGTCTGCAGGAGGACCAGCAGCAGGTTTAGTCTCTAGAAACCTGGGTCTGCAGGAGGACCAGCAGCAGGTTTAGTCTCTAGAAACCTGGGTCTGCAGGAGGACCAGCAGCAGGTTTTAGACTCTAGAAACCTGGGTCTGCAGGAGGACCAGCAGCAGGTTTTAGACTCTAGAAACCTGGGTCTGCAGGAGGACCAGCAGCAGGTTTTAGACTCTAGAAACCTGGGTCTGCAGGAGGACCAGGTTTTAGACTCTAGAAACCTGGGTCTGCAGGAGGACCAGCAGCAGGTTTTAGACTCTAGAAACCTGGGTCTGCAGGAGGACCAGCAGCAGGTTTTAGACTCTAGAAACCTGGGTCTACAGGAGGACCAGGTTTTAGAAGACCCGGTCTCAGACGGCGTGCTGGTCTGACCGTGTGTCTGCTGAGGGCGATGAGCTGTGAGACCATCAGCTGGACGTCAGGCGGCCGGTCCTGGTCCTGGTCCTGGTCCTGGTCCAGTTTCTCCAGAAGTCCCTGGATGACCTTCCTGCTGCGGCGTCCATCCAGGACCACGGTCTGATCCGCATCGGTGGATCCGTCAGCACCAGGACCAGGATCTGTAGAAACATCCAGACACGACAGGTTCAGGTTCAGAGTCAGAGTCCGGCTGAACAGGGACCTGAGGGGGGACGCTGGTCCTGACCTGACGCTGCTGCTGCTGGTCCGGTTGGATCCTGATCCTGATCCAGATCCTGGTCCTGGTCCTGATCCTGATCCTGGTCCTGATCCAGATCCAGATCCAGATCCTGATCCTGATCCTGATCCTGATCCAGGCTTTCTGTGGTCCTGCTCTCTGAAACACAGAGCAAGGCAGATCCATTATGGGATGTCGTCAGGACTAGAACGACACCAGCTGTGACTAAAAAACATTGCATCACATTTTCCTGTTAAATAAACATTAGAATAAACAAATAAACAACAACAACAGACTCACTGTGTGTGGTTGTGAGTCTGGAGACCACCTGGCCGTCCTGATCCGCCTCGTGGACCGCTTGGAGCCGGGTCTCCCGTCGTCTCCGTGCTGACTCTGAAGGCTGCGGTGTCCGTGGCAACCAGTCTGGATCCAGTAACCGGGGGGGAGGCGGGGGGGGCTTCAGGACCGGAGCCGGTCTATAAAACCCCGTCCTGGGACCTGGGGCCAGGACCCCGGTGGGTCTGAACAGGTGTGTGTGGCGTGCTGCGCTGAAGGGGGGGGCGCGGCCCGCGGGGGGGGGGCGGGCGGCGTCGGGGGAGAAGGTGAGGCCGGCGGCCGCTTCAGTCAGGAGCTTCTGGAAGACCAGCCCCCCCCTCACTGAGGACAAGGAGGATCCAGGTGGATCCATCTCACCTGCACGACACACAACAACACAACAACAACAACACACAGCACAACAACAACAACACAACACAACAACAACACAACACAACAACAACACAAAACAACAACACAACACAACAACAAAACAACAACACAACACAACAGTGAGGCTGGATGCAGATGGAGCCACGCTGGTCCAATCAGCATCAATAGTCTGTAGTACACTGGATATTATTAGTAGTAGTCTGTAGTACACTGGATATTAGTAGTAGTAGTCTGTAGTAGTAGTAGTAGTAGTCTGTAGTAGTAGCAGTAGTAGTCTGTAGTACAGTAGTAGTAGTAGTCTGTAGTAGTAGTCTGTAGTACAGTAGTAGTAGTAGTCTGCAGTACAGTAGTAGTAGTCTGTAGTACAGTAGTAGTAGTCTGTAGTACAGTAGTAGTAGTAGTCTGTAGTACAGTAGTAGTAGTCTGTAGTACAGTAGTAGTCTGTAGTACAGTAGTAGTAGCAGTCTGTAGTACAGTAGTAGTAGTAGTCTGCAGTACAGTAGTAGTAGTCTGTAGTACAGTAGTAGTAGTCTGTAGTACAGTAGTAGTAGTAGTCTGTAGTACAGTAGTAGTAGTCTGTAGTACAGTAGTAGTCTGTAGTACAGTAGTAGTAGCAGTCTGTAGTACAGTAGTAGTAGTAGTCTGCAGTACAGTAGTAGTAGTCTGTAGTACAGTAGTAGTAGTCTGTAGTACAGTAGTAGTAGTAGTCTGTAGTACAGTAGTAGTAGTCTGTAGTACAGTAGTAGTAGTAGTCTGTAGTACAGTAGTAGTAGTCTGTAGTACAGTAGTAGTCTGTAGTACAGTAGTAGTCTGTAGTACAGTAGTAGTAGTAGTCTGTAGTACAGTAGTAGTAGTAGTAGTACAGTAGTAGTAGTCTGTAGTAGTAGTAGTAGTCTGTAGTACAGTAGTAGTAGTCTGTAGTACAGTAGTCTGTAGTAGTAGTAGTAGTCTGTAGTACAGTAGTAGTAGTAGTAGTACAGTAGTAGTAGTAGTAGTACAGTAGTAGTAGTCTGTAGTAGTAGTAGTAGTCTGTAGTACAGTAGTAGTAGTCTGTAGTACAGTAGTAGTCTGTAGTACAGTAGTCTGTAGTAGTAGTAGTAGTAGTCTGTAGTACAGTAGTAGTAGTGTGTAGTACAGTAGTAGTAGTCTGTAGTACAGTAGTAGTAGTAGTCTGTAGTACAGTAGTAGTAGTGTGTAGTACAGTAGTAGTAGTCTGTAGTACAGTAGTAGTAGTGTGTAGTACAGTAGTAGTAGTCTGTAGTACAGTAGTAGTAGTCTGCAGTACAGTAGTAGTAGTAGTAGTAGTACAGTAGTAGTAGTCTGTAGTAGTAGTAGTAGTCTGTAGTAGTAGTAGTAGTCTGTAGTACAGTAGTAGTAGTCTGTAGTACAGTAGTCTGTAGTAGTAGTAGTAGTCTGTAGTACAGTAGTAGTAGTCTGTAGTACAGTAGTCTGTAGTAGTAGTCTGTAGTACAGTAGTAGTAGTAGTAGTACAGTAGTAGTAGTAGTAGTACAGTAGTAGTAGTCTGTAGTACAGTAGTAGTAGTCTGTAGTACAGTCGTAGTAGTCTGTAGTAGTAGTAGTACAGTAGTAGTAGTCTGTAGTAGTAGTAGTAGTCTGTAGTACAGTAGTAGTAGTCTGTAGTAGTAGTAGTAGTAGTCTGTAGTACAGTAGTAGTAGTCTGTAGTAGTAGTAGTAGTCTGTAGTACAGTAGTAGTAGTCTGTAGTACAGTAGTAGTAGTCTGTAGTACAGTAGTAGTAGTGTGTAGTAGTAGTGTGTAGTAGTAGTAGTACAGTAGTAGTAGTTAGTAGTAGTAGTAGTAGTAGTCTGTAGTACAGTAGTAGTAGTAGTAGTAGTAGTAGTCTGTAGTACAGTAGTAGTAGTAGTAGTAGTAGTCTGTAGTACAGTAGTAGTAGTAGTAGTAGTAGTAGTCTGTAGTACAGTAGTAGTAGTAGTAGTAGTCTGTAGTACAGTAGTAGTAGTAGTAGTAGTAGTCTGTAGTACAGTAGTAGTAGTAGTAGTAGTAGTAGTAGTAGTCTGTAGTACAGTAGTAGTAGTCTGTAGTAGTAGTAGTAGTAGTACAGTAGTAGTAGTACTAGTAGTGTCTCTCACCTGAAACTGGTCTGCATCACTTGTCAGCTGACTTGTTAGGTTGACATGGCAACACGCTGAGCTGGGCGGCCATGTTGAACAGCTGATGGCGCCAAACGCCACTGTCTTCACGTCTACAGGTGGAGACACTTTACTACAAGGTTCTTCAAAGCTTCTCTACAGATACACACACGTCTACATGTCTTTACTTTTAAACACAAACACAACTCATTCTAATGAGACAGCGATGATGTCATCACCTGATGATGTCATCCCCTGATGATGTCATCACCTGAACCACAGGAAGGTTATAAAAACCACTGCTTGACATTATCCACAAACACTGATCATAAACTCTTCCTGAGTTCAAATATTCTGGCTCTTCTTTAGGAATAAATATTATAATTATTGAGGAATATTATTCAAGGTCTGAAAAGACGGGATATTTCCGTCATTAGAATGCACAACGCCATCAACACAGCAGCACAGCTGCACCCGTCTCTGGAAGAAACCACAACAGACTGGATTTCAACTGGTATAAAGGAGTTTATTCCGGCTCATGTGCAGAACTGTATCACATCAACCTGAGGATCAAAGGACTTCAAAGAGAATGAAATCAAACAATATTCAGATTATTGTAGTTTTACTGGAACTCAGAGTCCAAACGACTCTGGACTCAGATTCACTAATGAGTCCAACTGGGATCTACAGCTGACCAGCTCCATTCAGAAAAAATAAAAATAATAAAATAAAATAAAATAAAACACTCCCCCCCCCCCCCTCAGACTCCTCATAGGAAGACGACGTGTGGCCGTGACGCGGAGGCGGACACGTCCGCCGGCGCCACCTTCAGCATCTGGCCGTCGCTGCAGGAGAAGTAGGGAACGACCTTGTGGGTGAAGTTGTGCGTGAAGACGATGAGCTGCGTCTTGTTGTCGGGGTCACAGAACGACACCCGCCCTCCGTCCAGGTCCAGGTTCACTCGGATCCTCCTGGGTTTCTTCTGCGCTTGGATCTGAACACTCTTGGTGTTCCGCGAGGAAGCAAAAAGTCCGTTGGCGCTGCATTCCAGTCTCCATATCGCGCTGTCCGGGCCGCGGTCCAACACGCCCAGCCGCCAACACTTGCTGCCGCTGACCTCCACGTCCCAGCTGTGGAGGCCGGAGTGGAAGCCTTCCGATCCCAGGACGGACAGCTGGGAACTCTGGAAGCGCTCCGGGTTCTTGGGAAGCCAGCGCTTCTGCTTGCACGGCGCCACGCTGGTCAGATCTGCAGACACGCGGGCGCCTTCCCCCGCCGTGTTGGGGTCCAGAACCACGGGGCGGTAGCTGATCACGTCCTTCATCTTCTTCCAGATGTTGAAGCCCAGGTTTCCCAGATGTTTGGCCTGGTCGACCAGCGCTCCGGGTTCCAGCCGTGGATCCTCCACCAGCGGGTGGCGCTCGACTCTGTCGGCCGCGTCCCGGTGGCGGAGCATGAAGGAGCCGTCCTCGGCCTTCAGGATGAGCTGGATGGCGGCGGATGTGGCGGTGAGAGCCGCCACCTCCTTGTTGTGAGCCTCCATCGTCTCCTTCAGCCTCCAGATCCGCTGCTGCTCCTCCCGCCTCAGTGCAGCCGTCCTGGCCTCCTCTTCCTTATCCAGGAACTGCCGAAGCTTCGTGAACTGCTCCTTTATCTGCCTCTCGGTGTCGTCCGCCTGCTCCTGAATGTGTTGCTCTATTCGCTCAAACTTGTACGTAGCTACGTTCAGACAGTAGACCTTGTGGGACAGATCCCGGTGCAGCTTCTCTCGGAGCCCAGCAGCAGCGTTGCAGATGTTGACCAGCACGTGTTTGGTGTGTTTGACTGAATCTCTACAGACCAGACACACGGGGTCCTGGTGGTCCAGACAGAAGAGCGTGAGTTTCTCAGCGTGCAGACTGCAGAGGCCGTCTGTAGACCGCTGCTCCCTGTCCTGCAGGAGGCTCTCACACAGCTCCTTCAGCACCAGGTTACAGGGGGGGTTCCTGGTTGAGGTTCCCTTGCAGATCGGACACAGTGGATCTCCTTTCTCTCTCCACCAGTTGTCCACACATTCTCTACAGAAGCTGTGGCCGCAGGACAGAAGGACCGGATCCCTGAAGACCTCGGTGCAGACCGGACAGCTGAGATCCTCCTCCGATCCGGACGCCATCGAGTCTGAAACACAGCGGACAGGGAGTCAGGTCCGTGCAGCAGCTTCCTACACGCCACACTACTGACAACACATCAACCTGTTTCTGTGCATGGCTCATCAGCCTGTTTGACAGGTCAGAGTATTTCAAAAGGAGTTTAAATCAATCAATCACTTTTCATTTGTACAGCACTTTACAATAGCCAGACGGTAGCCAAAGTGCTTTACATGAAAGAAATAAAACAATACATAAAAAACAATACAAACTCCTTTTGAAATGTGCATGGCTCAATTTTAAATTTTACTTTTGCTATCTGCATTTCTTAACATGTCTTCTTTTAAAATAGTGGTAAGAAAATTAGCATTTACATTATTTTTTTTTACTTTGAGTCTCTTTCGTCTGTAAGTTTCTCCTAAATTCACCAACACTCAGCAGCTCCCGGTCTGACCTCTGACCTCTGACCCATGTCCTGTCAGCTGTCTCTCTGTCTCAATCATTTATCAGCAACGAATCATATTGATAATAATAACTATCTATAAATCCCTAAGGCTGTTCTCCTCAGACTGAGCTCTTCCACACCAAACCTTCCACTTTGATCCCTTTCTGATCCTGAAGGTTTTTCCAGAGGAAGTTGTTGATAAATCCTTCACAGCCTCATTTCTACAACATTTTACTCCTGAGCTTCGCTGCTGCTGAACTGGTGTAAACAACAAATGACGCCATGTTTGACCAGTGGAGTCACGTTCAGCTTCTTCATCGTGTTTTATTCAAACATAACATGAACTCACCTCTTTCTGCTCCTCTCCTCCTGTTTACCGTCCTCCTCCTCTTCCTCCTCCTCCTCCTCCCGGTTTCTGCTCTGTCGCTTCTTCTCCCTCCTCGTGCTCGTTGTTCCGCCTCTGCCGTCCTCCTATTGGCTGTGCCGCCTGGTGACGTAGACTGTGGGCGGGGCTAACGGAGTTGAACCATTTGAATCTCTGACCGCTTCACTTCACTTCAGCGTTTTTTGTTGTTAGTTTTTACCGCGTTTTAACCTGTTGGTAAAAAGTAACGTTAGACTTCGGGTGACCGCTCCTCAGCTCCTCAGCTCCTCAGCTCACAGCGATACAGGAAGTCGTGTTCTGGAGGCCACGCCCCCTTTGCCTTCAACAGCCAATGAATTTGAATTTTGGCGCAGGGGGCGGGGCTTCACTAACCGACCACTCAGCCCTGAACTGGCTCTTTGATTTTGTTGTCCTACTTATTTATTGTAACTTTTGAACATAATGTTGTTGCTGTAGGAAATGCAGAAACTATGTTGTGTACTTTTTCATATTCGTATTCATTTCTCACACAGCAGTGATACGAATAGATGATTATAATAAATAGGTAAATATAGTGCAGTTAAAGATGGACGGTGATGGTGTTTGCTCTTGTGAGATGTAGCTACAGCATCTGAATCTGATGGAGGGACAGACAGATGATTGTCTCTGTCTCACCGTCCTTTGTAGATCTCTCCAGTCTGCAGCCGTAAACGTTACAGCTGTGGTGAACATAGTTGACAAACTTAAAAGCTCTAGTTTGGACTCTACTGTGATTTATACAAATAACTGATTGCTCTTATTACCATCATATCACTACAGTATCTGTGCAGGCCAAGGAGATTATTTCACTTTAGCTGCATGAGGACAGCTGTTTGGGGGGGGGGGGCACATGGATGTAGTTGAACTCTAACATCATTTTGCAAACAGTTGTTACACGAGAAATGTCCACTTGATTTACATTAAATGGTCTGACAATTAAACATGTATGAAAGAGTGTTAGATAAAGAGACAGACACACAGGTACACAGGTACCAACCAACTTCAACCCAAACTTAGATTTCTGTCACATTTAATCTGCATTTTTTTATTGTATTTTTCACAGGTCGAACCTGGACAACACAAATATAGAAATTAAACTCTTTAAACTGTGACTAAAATTGATTATAAACCGAAACAAACGTGTGTTGTTGTTAATAAAGTTTTGCATGAAAAAACTCCGCCTCTTAAGGTCGTCCGGAGAGTTGACAGAGAGAACACAGTTTTTAACGCAGACGTCTGTCTTCCTGTCAATCAAACCTAAGTCCTGAGGTGACGTCACACTGCTCGGTGTCCGGTGGTCAAGTGAACACCTGGTCCTGATCCTGGTCCTGGTCCTAGGCTGGTCCTGGTCCTGGTCCTGGTCCACCTTAACCCGCAGAGCCGAGCTGCTGCCTGGCTGCTACCCGGACGCGGAGCGTCCTGGCCGGACCGAGTCCTGACGGAGCCTCGGAGCCTCGGAGCGGAACCATGGACCTGACCGCGGCCCAGACGGAGCTGAAGCTGCTGCTGAGCAGAGTGAGTCCGGACCAGCTGCCCCGGGTCCTGGACTGGGTCCGGAACTCAGGTAAACAGTAGCCTCGGCTACACCACCTGTCCTGCTGCTGCACATGGTCTGAACCTGAACCAGGCTGAGGAGGACCAGGGACCAGGGACCAGGGACCAGGGACCAGGGACCAGGGACCAGGACAGCTTCCTCACCACGTCATCATCCTGAAGTTATGACGTGATGTGGTGTATTAAATCTCTACTGCATTGACACCATGTAGAGTTCAACATGTGTAGCCTAATAGGTGTTAAGTTAGTTAGTCTACTAGGAGACAGAGTCAGAGTCTCCTCATTGGTCCTCACATAGCAACCACGTCACAGAATTCATTGTTTGATGTCAAATGTAACACCTGTTGTAACACAACCTGTTGTAACACAACCTGTTGTAACACAACCTGGACTCACCTGTAAAAAGTGAGACCACAACACAAACCAGGTGCTTCTATCAGTGACAGTGTGCCATCATGGAACCATCATGGTTCATGTTCCAACACTAAAGCATCGTGAGGCAGTTTGATTAGTGCAGCCTGTTGTTAGCAGCAGTTTGTCTGAAAGGGCTTCACATCCCATAATAACCACATCCTCTGTCCTTAGACCCTCCATCCACTGAGGACTCATGGTCCAGGATGATGTTTAATAATAGAATAAAGATGGTTCTGGTCACATGACTCCACGTCCTCTCTGATTGGCTGATGGCTCTGATTGGCTGCTGTCCTGTGGTGTGTCCTGCAGACGAGCTGGACGAGCTGCTGGTGGACAACAGGAGGGTGATGCTGCAGAGCATCGCCGAGGAGCTGAGGGCCGCTCTGCCGCTGGACGCCATGTTGCCGTCGGAGACCTCGGCCCACGCCAAGGTACCGCACTCAGCACTGGTTATTGATTATTGATCACTGATCAACTGATGCTCTAGAGCAGACTCAGAGTTTGACTGTGTTTTAGCAGCAGCTTCACCAGGAAGAGACCGGCCTGCCCTTCAAAATAAAAGCACCAAGACAATAACATGTGGTGAAAGTCTTTCATTTCAGGAATAGAAGTTACAACAAAGACCCGTTAATATCTGTTTTAGACGTTTTATGTTGGTGAACACTTTTGTGTGTGTGTGTGTGTGTGTGTGTGTGTGTGTGTGTGTGTGTGTGTGTGTGCAGATGCAGCAGCGCTCCCGTCCCACCGTCCACGTGGACAGCTTCCTGTACGACGAGGAGACGGTGGACGCTCTGTGTGAGGACGGAGCCATGAGCCGGAACTACTGTCTCAGCTGTGGCTCCTGCAGGACGGCGCCGCTGGGTGGGACACACACACACAGAGACACACACACAGGCACACAGACACACACACACACACACACACACAGACACACAGAGACAGACACACAGAGACACACACACACACACAGAGACACACACACACAGAGACACACACACACACAGAGACAGACACACACAGACACACACACACACACACACACAGACACACAGAGACAGACACACACAGACACACACACACACACACACACACACACACACACAGAGACACACACACACACACAGAGACACACACACAGACACACACTGACTCCTGTCTCGTCCTCCAGACTTCCTGTCTCACTCCTTCTCGGTGCTGGAGCTCCAGTTCCTGTTCCAGAACGTTCTCCCAGACCTGAGTGGACGGACGCTGGTGGACGTTGGATCCAGACTGGGAGCCGTGCTCTACGGGGTCAGAGGGGGAGGGGGGGGGGGGCAGTGGGAAAGGGGTATCAGTTACAATCAGAACCAAACACAAGATAAATAATAAATACAGATGAATGACACAGATAAAGGCGATGTGGGGACAGATTCCTTCTGTTAGACCTGGATGTTAGGAACCTGAGGCCTGAGGGGAATTTACCCGGAATGGTCCTTTAACCTGCTGAAACGATGCGTATCACCACCTGGTGTTGACGCTGTGCATTAAACGTACTGATGGACCGACTGTAGAACAACAAAGTGATCAACATAACATTCTTGGCTCCGCCCCTTTACATTCCACCTGGTCCCTGAACGCACCACGGTCCCTGAACGCACCACGGTCCCAGGTCCCACCCCTCAGACATGAAACACACACGCCAGGAGATATGATCTCTCTGCATCATTGTGTGTTAACGTGTATCTGTGTGTTAACGTGTATCCGTGTGTGTGTGTGTGTGTGTGTGTGTGGTGCGTTCAGGGCTGCGTGTACAGCTCAGCGTCCCGTCTGATCGGCCTGGAGCTCAGCCAGGAGTTCGTCCAGCTGCAGAACAACACGCTGCTCAAGTACAAGCTGAACGACAGGGTCCAGGTCGGTGTGTGAGTCTGTGTGTGTGTCGCTGACGACTGTGTGTATCTGTGTGTGTGTGTCTGTGACGACTGTGTGTGTGTGTGTGTGCAGGTCCTCCACGCTGACGTCCTCACGCAGGACGTTCTCCTGCAGAACGCCGACGTGCTGGTGATGAACAACGTCTTTGAGTTCTTCATGGAGCCCAGCGAGCAGATCAGGTGACCACAGGATCGTATCCCAGCATGCCTTGCACCTGGGCCGCTCTGATTGGCCAGTAACACCTGTGTGTGTGTGTGTGTGTGTGCAGGGCGTGGAGGTTCATCATGCAGAACTTCCGGAGGTCTGGGTCTCTGCTGGTGACGGTTCCCGGTCTGACGGAGAGTCTGGACGCGCTGCAGGTAACGCAGCCAGCACAGCAGTTACAGTTACTAGTTACTTTACCCAAAAAGTAACTGAGTTACTGTTTTGTTATGTTTTTTATTAACGTTCACATGTCAGATGACTTCCTCCCTGACCTCCGTTCATCTGGAACTAACCGACTCACCCAGTAGCTCAGTATCCCTCCACACAGACAGACAGCAGCCTGACGCCGTATCCCTCCGCCTCTGATCTAAACAGCTGAGAGGCGGAGGGATACACTGTGTCACATTTTCCTGTCTGTGTGGAGGGATACTGAGCTACTGAGTGAGTCGGTTAGTTCCAGATCAACAGCTTTCACCGACCACTTCAACAGGTGTTTCAGTATTTAGTGACGTCTGGAGTCAAGTTACAGAGCATATAGGAACTTTTTGATTACTTGTTACTGCTAGGCCTGTATTATCTCTGTTATATTATAACTGTGTATTTTATAACTGTGTTATTTTATAACTGTGTTATTTTATAACTGTGTTATTTTATAACTGTGTTATTATAACTGTGTTATTCCATCCCTGGCTCTGGACTGATGATGTCACTGCGTGTCCACCAGGAGGCGCTGCAGCCCGGCTGGGTGGAGGAACTTCCTGTGGACTACGACGTCTACCTGGGCAAAGACACGGACCCAGACGCCCTGAGACAGATCCACCTGTACCGGGTCGTCTGAACCGGTCTGAACTGGACTGAACTGGTCTGAACTCTTCTGGACTGAACTGAACTGGACTGAACTGGACTGAAACAGTTTGACTCCTGGTCCTGTCTGAACTCATCCAGACTGCTTTGAACTGGTCTGATTCTGGATTTGGATCTCTGAAGTGGTCTAGACCAGTTATGATGCCTGGTCTGGTCTGGACTGATCTGGTCTGGACTGATCTGGTCTGGACTGTTCTGGTCTGGACCGTTCTGGTCTGGACCGTTCTGGTCTGGACCGTTCTGGTCTGTGGACGATGACAGACAGTGAAATAAACCACAGCTGGAATCACTTCATCACTATTTGTTTTATATATTTTTACTGATCTCTGATCTCATTGAACTGGTTGTTTTACCTCCTGGACCTCAGAAACCTGGTCCAACAAAGACCTGGTCCAATAAAAACCTGGTCCTGACCCGAGGAGCCAGATCACTGACATATTAAACTTTGTCACTGTGGTAAAAGTTGTATTAACAATGTTCCACTGACAAATAAAACACAGACAATGAAAACTGAAACTGGAACCAGAGACTGAAACCAAAACTAAACAAACTATAAAAATAAATAAAAAATATATATATATATTTTTTCAGTGGAACATTGTCACTGCCAGTGTTTGGTTGTTGGTACAACTTTTCCTACAATGTGTGATTGTGTTTTTAAAGCCAGTTTAAGGCCAGCGGCTCCGTAACGACCCAGCACCAGTTCCACAGTGAGAAACATGTTTTCACCGACTTCCAGAATAAATTCATCATTTTAGGAGAATAAAGTCTTAATATTTTGAGCTGTTGTTGTTGGAGGCTGTGGAGCGTTACGTCACAGCGTATCTACTCTCCTACATTTACTACTTCATTCTCATTAAATTGACACTCATTTCGATTAATTATGTAACTTTTTTCTGATAAAACTTTATTCTTGAGGTCTGTGAATATGTTTTTCTAAATGTGGCCCAGATCTGAAACCTGGTCCAGAAACCAGTTCACAATGACTTCACTGTAAAAACTAGTGAAAACAGAACCGGGTTCCTATAAAAACCTGGTTCTGTTACAGTAAACCGTTTCAACCCCCCCTCCTCCTCCTGATGATGCGTCACCGCTTCCTGCCGCTCACTCCTCTGACGTCACCCGTTTGTTTCATCACCGCGGTCGCTTCTCTCGCAACAGCAGCCGCGGCCGTTTCCAGGGCAACCATTGGCTCAGAGCGGGAGAACGGACGGCGCCGCCGACCAATCAGAGGCCGAGGAGGAGAGCGACTTCCCGCCCCGGCTCAGCGAGTATGCTGCGTTCAGGGAACACGGGGAAAACTGACCGGCGGGGATTAGACAAGAAAACTCAGCTAGTTCAGGTACAATACATATAAAATAATAATAATAATACAATTTAAAAAAATGGTGCTTTGATGTTTGTTGTTGTTTACTTGTTGAATTTATTTAAGTTATTTACAGAACTAAATCCAACCTGTAGTTAAACTCAACGCTCATTTTCACATTGTTTTCAATTTAACAATTTATTTTTGATAATTTTCTAAAAAAAAAAAAAAGTTTAAAAAAAGTCAGGAAAATGTTACACCAAAGCAAAAACCAATTAAAACTGTCCACTAATAAACAATCTGTTTACCATTTGAACTTGTTAATTAATGATACAGTTTTGAAAGCAATAATGTCAGACTTTATTAAGCTCTATCAGTTTTTTCTGTGCTGTTCAAGGGAGACGAATGAAGTTATCAGAAACTCTCTAAACATTATTTTCACTTATGTATCATCTGTACATTACTCTCTAGATTCTTGTTTGAACAATTAAATAAATCAAGAACTGAGAGCACTCAGTTATAATAAATATTTATTAACCACCTTCTTCTACTTCAGCAAATACACTAAATATTTGATTCTTACAAGTTTGTTTTCATTAAAAGAAACAAACAGTTGAAAATGTGATCTGGCATTATTCAATACTTATATTATTGTCTTTAATCATGTTAAGTAGAGACTGATTGAAACCTTTACTTACTTAGATTCAGGCAGAAGATTTAAAAAAAGAAGGAAATGAGTTAATAAAGTTAATAAATAATAAAAAGACAGCACGAGTTTCATCCATGTGAACTTGTCCACTCAAAACTCCACCGTTGCTGTTTGACAAAGCGGAGTAGTGAGATTTCCCAGCTCGGGCTCGGTCCGTGAAGTGGATAAAAACTTGGTCAACAAGCCGCCAGTGGAGCTCGGAGCCCGGGGACTTCTCCTCAGTTTGAGCCGCGGATTATCGCTTCATCGTTACACAACTCGGTGTAGTTTCGTCGGGAAGCCGTCGCTGCCGGTTCCTAGTGAGTGTCCTCGGTACCGGGCTCGGTGTGAAGTATCCTGGGCACCGGGGCTCGGACCCAGGCTGAGGCTGAGCTCTTCTCCCCGTGAGGAGCACGTTTCCATGTGGGTCGTTATCAGCGCGTTAACAAAAGACCCGCGCTGCTCCGCCGCCGCCGCCGCCGCCGCTTCCCTCCTCCTCCTCCCGCCCTGCCGCCGCTCCGGGAGCCGCCGGGTCCGATCCCAGCGCTGAGTTCGGTTTGTTTACCCCGAGTTCGAGTCTTGTATTCGGTTCTTTCATTGTGAGCCGGTTCGGAGCGCGGAGCCCGGAGATGCCGCTCCTCCACAGGAAAGCCTTCATCCGACAGCGAGCTCCGGCGGACCTGCGGCCGGACGAGGAGGTCTTCCTCTGTAAAATCACCCACGAGATCTTCAGGACCTACGAGTAAGTAACGTAACTTGTCCTTAGTAACTTAACTTGGCCGGTTCCACCTGGGCAGGTGTTGGTCCGCGAGGAGCCGTTAACGTTACTGACGTCCGACTGACAGTTGGTCGGTGGGAAAACTTCCAGAGCACAACAAACAAAAGACCAAAACTAAAACTAAGTTCTGGAGTAAAAGTGAAACTTCCGCCGGTCCGTGAACACATCCCGGTGTCCGGTCCATGGAGACCAGGATGTTCCGGTACCGGTACCGGGCGGTGCTGTGAGCCGAGGCCGGAGCAGGTGACCGTTAACTGGGCTTCTTAATGAGCAACTAGCCGCTGAGCTAACGAGGATTAGCGGTTAGCTCTGCGGCTGTTAGCCGTTAGCTCAGCAGGAACAGGCCCAAACCGGTCACAACACCTGCTCAGGTGAGTTAAAGGGCCAGTACGCCTATTAACCACGGTCCGGTCACAACACCTGCTCAGGTGAGTTAAAGGGCAAGTACGCCTATTAACCACGGTCCGGTCACAACACCTGCTCAGGTGAGTTAAAGGGCCAGTACGCCTATTAACCACGGTGCGGTCACTACACCTGCTCAGGTGAGTTAAAGGGCCAGTACGCCTATTAACCACGGTCCGGTCACTACACCTGCTCAGGTGAGTTAAAGGGCCAGTACGCCTATTAACCACGGTCCGGTCACTACACCTGCTCAGGTGAGTTAAAGAAGAAGTAAGTGGTCCGGTCGTTTTCGCTAATGCTGCGTTCCAGGCAGGCTTTTGAAATCGTAAATTACAGCTTCAAGTCACAACTTACGACTTTGTAGCGTTCCAGGTAACCCACTCGTGTTTTTCCGACCTGTTTTACCGGTGAAAGTCACTATAACAGCCACTCGTAACTTCCGACCGGTGAACTCGTACCAGATCGAACTGGTACCACTTCACGGTCGGAAAAATACGAGTTTCCTTGAACGCACCATAACAGTCCTCGTCCCTACGTCGCCACATTCACGTGAGTTACACACAGCCCTGCATGCCGTTCTCTCTCCTCATTGGATAAAAACTGTAGGATACGATAAATGTTTTCTCCTCGGCTCAGAGCAGAGCAGAGTGACTGACAGACCCGTGTTTTGGTCCAAACACTCTATGTAAGTGATTGCTGTCGGAAGATATAACTATTTAAGACTTATATTAACACAAATATATCACTTACTTCTGCTTTAAAGGGCCAGTACGCCTATTAACCACGGTCCGGTCACTACACCTGCTCAGGTGAGTTAAAGGGCCAGTACGCCTATTAACCACGGTCCGGTCACTACACCTGCTCAGGTGAGTTAAAGGGCCAGTACGCCTATTAACCACGGTCCGGTCACTACACCTGCTCAGGTGAGTTAAAGGGCCAGTACACCGATTAACCACGGTCCGGTCACTACACCTGCTCAGGTGAGTTAAAGGGCCAGTACGCCTATTAACCACGGTCCGGTCACTACACCTGCTCAGGTGAGTTAAAGGGCCAGTACGCCTATTAACCACGGTCCGGTCACTACACCTGCTCAGGTGAGTTAAAGGGCCAGTACACCGATTAACCACGGTCCGGTCACAACACCTGCTCAGGTGAGTTAAAGGGCCAAACCGCCTATTAACCACGGTCCGGTCACTACACCTGCTCAGGTGAGTTAAAGGGCCAGTACGCCGATTAACCACGGTCCGGTCACTACACCTGCTCAGGTGAATTAAAGGGCCAGTACACCGATTAACCACGGTCCGGTCACTACACCTGCTCAGGTGAGTTAAAGGGCCAGTACGCCTATTAACCACGGTCCGGTCACTACACCTGCTCAGGTGAGTTAAAGGGCCAGTACACCGATTAACCACGGTCCGGTCACTACACCTGCTCAGGTGAGTTAAAGGGCCAGTACGCCAATTAACCACGGTCCGGTCACTACACCTGCTCAGGTGAGTTAAAGGGCCAGTACACCGATTAACCACAGTCCGGTCACAACACCTGCTCAGGTGAGTTAAAGGGCCAGTACGCCAATTAACCACGGTCCGGTCACTACACCTGCTCAGGTGAGTTAAAGGGCCAGTACACCTATTAACCACGGTCCGGTCACAACACCTGCTCAGGTGAGTTAAAGGGCCAGTACGCCTATTAACCACGGTCCGGTCACTACACCTGCTCAGGTGAGTTAAAGGGCCAGTACGCCTATTAACCACGGTCCGGTCACTACACCTGCTCAGGTGAGCAGGAGGTGATGAAGTTTGTGACATGAATAAAACTCCAGAGGTCAGAGGTCAGCTGACTGAAAGTGAACTCATTTAAGACTTTGAACCTGTAAATCACAACATTGTAGCGTTCCTAGCATTTCTCCGACCTGTTATCCACGAAAACGCACCGGACCGGAGTCAAACATGTAACTTCTGGTCGGAAAAACACGAGTTACAGGTTAAAACGCACCATGAGACCAGAATAGTCCTGGTTTCTTTGTTCCTTTAAGACGATGAACTGAGTCTCTTTGGTTTGTGGATAAAACAAGACGTTAGAGGACGACGTGGTGGTTGGAGGAACTCTGACTGATGTTTATAACGTTTTATTGAACAAGCAACTAATCAGTTAATGGTTCTCTTGTCTCCTCCTCCTGTCTCCTCCTCCCGTCTCCTCCTGTCTCCTCCTCCTGTCTCCTCCCGTCTCCTCCTGTCTCCTCCTCCTGTCTCCTCCTCCCGTCTCCTGTCTCCTCCCGTCTCCTCCTGTCTCCTCCCGTCTCCTGTCTCCTCCCGTCTCCTCCTGTCTCCTCCCGTCTCCTGTCTCCTCCTCCTGTCTCCTGTCTCCTCCTGTCTCCTCCTCCCGTCTCCTGTCTCCTCCTCCCGTCTCCTGTCTCCTCCTCCCGTCTCCTCCTGTCTCCCGTCTCCTCCTGTCTCCTGTCTCCTCCTCCCGTCTCCTCCTCCTCCCGTCTCCTCCCGTCTCCTGTCTCCTCCTCCTGTCTCCCGTCTCCTCCTGTCTCCTCCTGTCTCCTCCTGTCTCCTCCTCCCGTCTCCTGTCTCCTCCTCCCGTCTCCTCCTCCTCCCGTCTCCTCCCGTCTCCTGTCTCCTCCTCCTGTCTCCCGTCTCCTCCCGTCTCCTCCTGTCTCCTCCTGTCTCCTCCTCCTGTCTCCCGTCTCCTCCCGTCTCCTCCTGTCTCCTCCTGTCTCCTCCTCCCGTCTCCTCCTCCTCCTCCCGTCTCCTCCTGTCTCCTCCTGTCTCCTCCTCCTGTCTCCTGTCTCCTCCTCCTGTCTCCTCCTCCTGTCTCCTGTCTCCTCCTCCTGTCTCCTCCTCCTCCCGTCTCCTCCTCCCGTCTCCTCCTCCTCCCGTCTCCTCCTCCTCCTCCTCCTGTCTCCTCCTCCTCCACCACCTCCTCCTCCTCCTCCTCCTCCTCCTCCTCCTCCTCCCGTCTCCTC
>CM064887.1:26389149-26461649 GCA_030347415.2 Decapterus maruadsi
AGCGCACCATCCTGTGCAACAGCCTGGTGTGGAGCTGTGCGCTGACGGGCCGCGCCGGCCTCACGTACCTGGAGGCGGTGGAGAGCGAGCGGCGAGCGCGGCAGAGCCTGCAGAACTTCCCTCCCTCCCTGGTGGTTCCTCTGCTGCACCTGGCCGCGCTCAGCCGCCGCGCCCGCCTCTCCGAGCTCTGCGAGGACGTCTACGCCTTCGTCAAGGACCGCTTCTTCCCCGGGGAGACGGTGGACGTCGCCGGGCGCAACGGAGCCAGGTACCAGACGTCTGTTCACCGCGCCGCCGCCGCTGCCGCGCTTCTTCTTCTGCTGTTGATTTAGTGTCTTAACCCTCCTGTCGTCCTTCTGGAGCTGTTCCTTCCTCCTCCTTTCTTTCTTTCTTTCTGTCTTTCTTTCTTTCTTTCTTTCTTTCTTTCTTTCTTTCTTTCTTTCTTTCTTTCTTTCTTTCTTTCTTTCTTTCTTTCTTTCTTTCTTTCTTTCTTTCTTTCCTTCTTTCCTTCTTTCTTTCCTTCTTTTTTTCCTTCTTTCTTTATTTCTTTCTTTCCTTCTTTCTTTCTTTCCTTCTTTCTTTCTTTCTTTCTTTCCTTCTTTCTTTTCTTCTTTTTTTCCTTCTTTCTTTATTTCTTTCTTTCCTTCAAGGAGGAAAGGAGTTTTGGTTTTTCTTAATTTTTTCTTTCATGCTTAATAAACTGAATTTAAACTAAAAAACAAAAGAAAATGAACATTTAAATCTTTAATAACTTTGGTTCTGAACCCGTTGTTTCTGAGGGTGGAATATACATTTTACTGCTTAACCAGTAACCTGAGCCAGTTTAACTGTGTGGGATGGGGGTCCTGTGTTCTCTGTCTGAGGAGGGGGTTTAGTCCTTAACGTGTGTGAGATCCTGCAGGTCCACTCTCCTCACTGTTTTTATTAATGATGTTTTATTTATGAAGGAAGTGTAATTAATTAAAGTCAAAAGTCCGCCGGAAAAAAACGTCCATCGTCATCAGCGACTTTCTTTCTTTCTTTCGGAGCCTTCCAGAGCCCGAAGGCCCAGGTCAATGGGTCAGTAGGTCAAAGGTCAAAGGTCAGGACGGTGTGAGGAAGGGGGAGGAGTCTGACCCGTGTGTGTGTGTGTGTGTGTGTGTGCAGGAAGAAGAAGAAGCCTCTGAGTCCGTCGGTGTTTAAATACACAGTGAGGATGATGAAGGACCAACACAGCGAGGCCTTCACCGTCAAAGCCAATCAGATCAGGTGTGTATGATGATGTCACTGGAGACAAGTTACTATTTTCTCTTACTAAAGCTGAAAACAGCGTTTTCACGTAGACGCCCAAATGATGATGTCATACCCATAACAACATCACATCTATAATGACATATATAAATATATCTGTAACACTGAATCTGACAGGTTTCTGTTGCATTGTACTGTAGTGGAGATAATAATGATTTATTCTATTAAAGGGATAGTTCAACATTTAGTCAAATTGTCCCATTGCCATAATCCCATTGTTGGATTGTGTATTTGATGAGTTTGATGATGGAAACCAAGAAATCCCATGGTCCTCCGTAGCGTAGCTCTGAGCAGCTCACGGCTCTGCTCCGCCGTTCTAAAAATAGCTTGCACCGACAATTAAAGGTAACGAACCTACTGCTATGACTATAGGGATTATGGTGATGGGCCAGTTGGACTAAATGTTGAACTATCCCTTTAAGTCTGGGTTTCATTCATTGATGTTTTATTACACAATGAATGAATTTCGGGGGCCAGTGCAAGTAATTTGACATATTTGAGCATTTCATAGTTACTTTTCCTCGTAATTAGTTACTTTTATAATGAAGTATTCAGTTACTAACTCAGTTCCTTTTTTTATTTTTAATTTATTTAATTTGCTTTTGACACACAACACACACAGACATAGAGATGCTACTTGGAAATAGTGAAAACAACTCGGTTACTTTTTTTAGGGAAAGTAAGGAGTAACTGTAACTAATTACTTTTTTGCTGCTGAGTCCAGTCGCAGGAAGACGACTCTGTCCAGAGAGAGACTGAAGCTGCTCTTCAAACAGCACTGTGAACCTGTCAACGGGACCATCGCACTGAAGGTACAACAGCAGCCACATTACCCACAATGCACCTGTCACATTACCCACAATGCACCCGCCACATTACCCACAATGCACCTGTCTCTGTGTTAACGACCGTCTCTCTCTCAGCCCTCCACCGTGGTGAAGTACCGTCTGTCTGAACAGAGCTTCTCCCAGTTCTTCCCTGACGAGCCGCCGCTGTTCCCCTTCAGCCCCCCCTCTAAGGCCGGGGGGCGGCCAACGGTCACACCTGCCCAGGTGAGTGTGATGTCATTTAGGAACAGGAAGTGACACGTCTGCAACAGGAAGCTCCATCAACGGGTCATTTTCAAAGAAAGGTTGAACCATAGGAAGGGGGATTTAATCCTCCTGCTCTCCTTCTGGGTCCAAGTGACTCAGTCTGTTTCCTTCAGGAAGAAGAAGAAGCCTCTGAGTCCGTCGGTGTTTAAATACACAGTGAGGATGATGAAGGACCAACACAGCGAGGCCTTCACCGTCAAAGCCAATCAGATCAGGTGTGTATGATGATGTCACCCCGTCATGACACCAGTAGTGACAGTAAAATGTTCTCTCACTAAAGCTGAAAACAGCGTCACAGCGTTTCTGTTGCATTGTAGTGTAGTGGAGATAATAATGATTTATTCTATTAAAGGGATAGTTAAACATTTAGTCAAATTGTTGGATTGTGTATTTGATGAGTTTGATGAGGGAAACCAAGAAATTCCATGAGCCTCTGTAGCGTAGCTCACGGCTCTGCTCCGCCGTTCTAAAAATAACTTGCACCGACAATTAAAGGTAACGAACCTACTGCTATGACTATAGGGATTATGGTGATGGGCCAGTCTGACTAAATGTTGAACTGTCCCTTTAAGTCTGGGTTTCAGTCATTGATGTTTTATTACACAATGACTGAATTTCGGGGGCGAGGAGTAACTGTAACTAATTACTTTTTTGCTGCTGAGTCCAGTCGCAGGAAGACGACTCTGTCCAGAGAGAGACTGAAGCTGCTCTTCAAACAGCACTGTGAACCCGTCAACGGGACCATCGCACTGAAGGTACACCAGCAGCCACATTACCCACAATGCACCTGTCTCATTACCCACAATGCACCTGTCTCTGTGTTAACGTCTCTCTCTCTCTCAGCCCTCCACCGTGGTGAAGTACCGTCTGTCTGAACAGAGCTTCTCCCAGTTCTTCCCTGACGAGCCGCCGCTGTTCCCCTTCAGCCCCCCCTCTAAGGCCGGGGGGCGGGGCTCACCTGCCCAGGTGAGTGTGATGTCATTTAGGAACAGGAAGTGACACATCTGCAACAGGAAGCTCCATCTGGCTTTTATTTTGAAAGGTTGAACCATGAGTGGGTTTAATCCTCCTGCTCTCCTTCTGGGTCCAAGTGACTCAGTCTGTTTCCTTCCTTCCTTCCTTCCTTCCTTCCTTCCTTCCTTCCTTCCTTCCTTCCTTCCTTCCTTCCTGGCTTCCTTCATTCCTTCCTTCCTTCCTTCCTTCCTTCCTGCCTTCCTTCCTGGCTTCCTTCATTCCTTCCTTCCTTCCTTCCTTCCTTCCTTCCTTCCTGCCTTCCTTCCTTCCTTCCTTCCTTCCTTCCTTCCTTCCTTCCTTCATCCTTAATTCTTCCCTCTCTTTTTACCCAATCTGTTCCCTCCTTCCTTCTATCTTTCCTTCCTTTTTCCCTTCCTTCTTTCCTCCCACCTTTCCCTTCGTCCTTCCTTCCCTCCTTGACCCAGGAGGACAACAGGAGGGTCAAAAACCACCTTGGTGTAGTTATAACAGATCAGTCTCAGCCAATCAGGAGAGAGAGCAGGCTCTGAGCCAATCAGAGGAGAGAGGAGGCTCTGAGCCAATCAGAGGAGAGAGGAGGCTCTGAGCCAATCAGAGGAGAGAGGAGGCTCTGAGCCAATCAGGAGGTGTAGAAGCCGTAGCGAGGTGCTGAGCGGTGAGATGTCCGACTGCACTCTAACGTGTCGCGGTGCGTTCAGGGCTCGGCGCTGCTGAAGGCGGCGGCGGCCGAGGAGAAGATGAAGCTGCTGCAGCAGCGGGAGGAGATGACGGCGGCGGCGCAGGACCGAGCGCGGCTGAAGAAGGAGAAGGAGGAGGCGCAGGAGGCCAAGAGGAGGGAGAGGGAGGACAAGGAGAAGATGAAGGAGGAGCAGAGGAGGAGGTTCGAGGAGGAGAAGCAGAGGAGGAGGGAGGAGAAGGAGCAGAGGAAGCTGGAGAGGGACAGGGTGAGTTCTCCTCCGTCTTCTCTGCTCTGATTGGCCGCTCGCTGCTCCTTCTTCACTCTGATTGGTCGCTGCTCGCTGCGTTGACAGGAGCGGGAGAAGCTGAAGGAGGAGAAGAAGAAGTACGCGGAGCGCCTGAAGCTGTGGAGCAAACCCCGAGAGGACATGGAGTGTGAGGACCTGAAGGTCAGTGAACGCACCACGTGTTGTGTGTAAGTGTGTAACTGTGTGTAACTGTGTGTGTAACTGTGTGTGTGTGTAACTGTGTGTGTAACTGTGTGTGTAACTGTGTGTAACTGTGTGTGTTGTGGTTCCTCCAGGATCTGCCCAGTCCGGTTCCAGTCAGAACCCGTCTTCCTCCAGAACTCTTTGGAGACGCTCTGATGGTTCTGGAGTTCCTTCGAGCCTTCGGAGACGTGTTCGACCTCAACGACGAGTTCCCCGACGGGATCTCCCTGGGTAAGACCCTGGTCCTGGTTCTGGTTCTAGGTCTTGGTTCTGGATCTGATAGAGGTTCTGGTTCTGGTTCTGATAGAGGTTGTGGGTGTGGTTTTGTCCACAGAGGTCCTGGAGGAGGCTCTGGTGGGCTCGGACCCAGACGGTCCTCTGTGTGAGCTGCTCTTCTTCTTCCTGTCGGCCATTTTCCAAACTCTGGATGAAGAACAAGAGGAGGTGGAGCAGACGGAAGGTCAGACACACGCTCACTATTACACACTATTATACACACTATATATACACACATATACACACAGACAGACAGATGTTTACTATAAACTCACCACCAGTGGTTTTCAACGTGACGTCCATCTGAACCGACTTATTTCTAGAAATTTTTCCACTTTTTTCTATAAAATCTTTTACTATATTTTAAACATTTTTTACGAGAAATTTTACCACCTTTTTTTTTGGGATAAAATTTTTACTTTTTCTTATTTTTTTTACTTTTGTCACACTTTTGTGTTAATGTAGGGTCGTTGATGTACAAAAGGTTGAACCACTGCTCTGTATAAACACACATTTTGTCGTCTATGCAACAATAAGACAAAGAACTTGATCAAGTTGTAATTCTTGTCTGATCCATCAATTATTTTACTGAACAACAAAAACATGAATGTTGAGTAAAATATTCCTAATTACTCATCGAGGGCCAACCTTCAGTTTTGTAAATGTCAGATTTATTCCCGTTAATTCCCATGGAAAGTTTCCAACTTTGAAAATTCCTGTAATTTTGTGATGTGATGAACTCAGGATCAATAACTCCATGTCTCCGTGTCTCCGTCTCCGTCTCCGTCTCCGTCTCCGTGTCAGATCTGAGCGAGGCGCTGGACGACGACTCGGACGCGACGCGCTCGGCGCTGAGCGCGGTGGCGTCGCTGTCGGGGGCGTGGCCTCAGCTGCACCAGGGCTGCAGCCTGAAGCAGCTGGACCTGGACAGCTGCACGCTCTCCGAGATCCTGCGCCTGCACATCATGGCGTCCGGCGCCGACTGTAACCACGGCAACGCCAAGCTGCGCTACCAGAAGCAGGGCGGCTTCACCCTGATGGACGACCCGTGCGTCGAGCTGCGATTGGCCGAGCCGGCGCTGCTGAAGAAGCTGTCGTGTACGTCGGTGTACGACCTGACGCCAGGTGAGACGACCACCAATCACTGATCAGATGGTCGGCAGGACACGCCCACTAGTGATGTCATCATTATAGGTTATTGTCAGAGAAATAATCCTGATTATTAGATTCAATGATTTTATGTGAAATTAATTAGTCAAAATATAATTTGAATCAAATCGTGAAACTCAAAGATTCACACCCGACATGTTGAACTCTGTTAAAGGGACAGTTCAACATTTAGTCAAACTAGTCATAGCAGTAGGTTCATTACCTTTAATTGTCGGTGCAAGCTATTTTTAGAACGGCGGAGCAGAGCCGTGAGCTGCTCAGAGCTACGCTACGGAGGCTCATGGGATTTCTTGGTTTCCCTCATCAAACTCATCAAATACACAATCCAACAACTCCACAACGCTCTGGTGGACAAGTTGTGACCTGCACATTCACCACACTATGAGATAATAACACAACGTTACCACACAGAGTTGTTTTAGAGGGAAATACAGAGACTGGTGATGAACAACTGTCCCTGAAGGCAACGTGCATCAGAGGTTTTACATGAATTTCCCTCTAAAACAACTCTGACACATACGACCAGTTGTCCTGATGCAGTACCTGTGTGTGTGTGTGTGTCTGTGTGTGTGTGTGTGTGTGTGTGTGTGTAGGGGAGAAGCTGCGTATCCTCGGGGCTCTGGTGGGGAAGCTGCTGACATCATCCTCCAGCAGAGACGTGATCGAGGACAGCGTGGACGAGCAGAAAGCAGCGAGACAGGAGCTGAGAGAGATACGAGCTGAACAACACCGCAGGGAGAGGGAGGAGGCCGCGCACAGGTAACACAACAGACACACAACACACTAACACACTAACACAACACAGGGAGAGGGAGGAGGCCGCGCACAGGTAACACAACACACAACACACTAACAGCAGGGCTGGGTGATGCAGTAGGGATGTATGGGGATTCAAACAAAGGCCTAAATGTGAGGCTTCATGTTGATTTAGTGTCTCCTGTCCTTTCTGTGACTGTGAGACTAAAACAGCTCAGTACGGTGGAGCCAGATGATGAGAAGATCAACCTTGTTTTGCATTGTCTTTATTTCTTGCAAAGGCCTGGTCAAAGAGATGAAGAGCCATGTGTAGATGAGGATTAACAGGAGGGACTGTCTAGGCTTTGTTTTCTTGTTCTTGTCATTAAATGTGTCTGTGATGTCATATGGGATGGATCACAGTGACATGACCTCTCTGTCTCCGTGTCTCCGTGTCTCTGTCTCCGTGTCTTTGTCTCCGTGTCTCCGTGTCAGGGTGCGTGTCCGTAAGGAGGAGCGTCTCAGGGAGCAGGAGCTGAGGCTGAAGGAGAAGGAGGACAAACTGAAGGAGCAGGAGGAGAAGCTGAAGGAGGAGGAGGCCAAGGGGGGAGCAGGAGGAGGAGGAGGAGGAGGAGGAGGAGGACAGACACACAGGTAGGAGCTGGAGGAGACGCTGCATCAGAGTGAACACTGACCAGGTTGGAGCTGTCGGGTCTCATTGAACCCGTCGTTGCTCCAGGACTTGGAGTTAAATCTTTAAGTCCAGTTGAACTGAGTCCATCTGGTCCAGTGTCTCCACCACAGAGAGACTGACCCCAGGTCTGACCAGCAGAGACTCTCTCTGTTTGTCCTCAACTCAGGAGTTGGAGGAAAGTTTTTGGAGCTCTAGAAAATCTGTTTAATTTTTTCCCAAATTCTCTTCTTTCCTTTTTAACTTCCACATTCACTCTTATTTTTCTACCAGAAAGAGTGTTTTTATGTCGTCTGTGATGTCATGTGTGATGTCATGTGTGATGTGAGCGCTGGTCTGGTGCTGAGAGCTGGATGCAGCAGAGCAGCGTCTCCCCCCGGTGGCAGGTGGAGGTCACTGCAGCTGGTTCACCTGCTCAGCAGCAGAGACACAGGCTGCGTTTCCATCCCAGAGTTTCACTCAATAAAAAGAGTCATGTTTCCTCTACAGCTCCTTCTGCAGGAGCTTCACTGACACAGAGGAGTTGGTAGTGACTAACTAACACCAGGGACGTGTTGCTGTGTGACACCACCTGAGTTATCAGAGCTGAATGATAAAGTTTTATTCAAATAAAAAGTTTGAGAGGCTCATGGGAAATGTAGCGCTGCAACTCCTCGTAGTGGTTTTAACCCTGAGATGAAACAACAACAGGAGTGCGGACGGGTGTGAGCTCAAGTGGATTTGACAAACCTCAGTGTGACATTAACCTTTTAAACAGTTTATTATGTCACAGCTGCAGCAGAAACACCAACAGGATGAGGACTGTCAGAACTCTTCCTCCATGAAGAAGAAGGTGAAAGGTAAAAGACGAGGACAGAGAGCTTCATGTTGCTGAGTCGGGTTCCAGTTCTGCTGAGTCATGACTCCTCCTCCTCCCCCCTCCCCCCCTCCTCCCCCCTCCAGGTAAACTCCAGCAGCAGCAGCAGCCGGTGACCCCTGACCCCCGGCCTCCTCCCTCGGCCCCCCCCTCCCTGACAGCGGAGGAGCAGGAGAAGGAGCAGGAGAAGGTCAGACTCTCCTCCGTTCTGATTGGCCGCTGGCTTCGTCCATGTGATACTCAGTATACTCACTGAAAGTACTACAACTGTACTACAACACTATCTACCTTAAGTAAATGTGGGGGGGTTCACAGGGTTCAAGGGCGTCCACAGCCTTTTCTGGACATTTTACCACTTTTTTTTAGAATTCTTGAGTAATTTTACTAGTTTTTTCTCAATTTAAACCTTTTTTTTTTTTTTTTTTTTAAATTTTACCACTTTTTCTGAATAAATTTTACCAGATTTTTTGAAAAAGAAAAAAGAATTTACCTTTTCTTTTTTTTCAAAATTTTTTAACCACTTTTTGTGAGGATTATTACTAGGGATGTCCCGACCATCAGAGTGACTGAAATCCCGATCACGTGAGACTGATCGGAATCGGACATTACATCCCGATCCAGATCGGATAGACTGACCAGCATCAGCTGATTTCAGGGTTTTCCCTATCTGTCTAAAGAGACTGACCAGCAGAGAGACTGAAACCATTAGAGAGACGTGACCTCATGTGGGCTCATCACCAAAGCCAGCCAGCTGACGCCCACAGAAGACTGACCAGCAGAGCAGAGCTCCATGGTGTGTGTGGCTGACCATCACAAACATGTAAACCATATGAAATGACGGCGCTGGCGAGAGTCCGTGTCCCCGTGTCAGTTCACTGTTAGTGTGACTGACCCCACACTGCTGACTTCCAATCAGCTGTTGTTGATGTTTAGCGCTACACACCTGCAGCAACAACGGTCACTGCAGCTTCTAATGAGAGACTGACCAGACAGAACGCACGTGACAGACACGGACCGACCCCAGGTCTGACCAGCAGGAGCGACATCGAAACTTCTCACACTGTTGAAAAAATACAGCCTACCGTTGTGTGACGGCAGATACAGAACCAGGTATTTATTTAAAGTTAGAGAGGGAGAAGGAGCGACGTGAACTGGGTGAGGGAGGGAGGAGGAGCAGAGGGAGTGAGTGAGGGGGGGAGGGAGGAGGAGCGAGGTGAACTGGGTGAGGGAGGGAGGAGGAGCGGAGGGAGTGAGGTGGGGGCAGACAGGCAGGTGAGGGTGGGATCAGGGGAGAGAGGCTGCTGATTAAAGGCATGATAAGCTATTTTACTTTTGATCAAATGTTCCTGTTGACTTATGGATAATGGAATTAATATTATACTATGGAGCTACTCTGCTGATATCATACAGTGAGAGTTTGATATCATGACATGTCTTACAATACTGCAATAAATGTCATGGGCTTGTTATTGAGGTAGAGTAGGCTATTATTGTGAGATTGTGATATTGTTACATAGTAGAGCACAAAGAACAGAAAAATAGTGGGATGATACATCTACATTAAAAGCTTTACTGCATTGCCAAAGTATCGGACTCGGAATTTTTGGCAGATACTCAAAATCAAATGACTTAACTTTTTCCCAAATTCGTATTCATCCCTAATTATTACCACTATTTTCGTACTTTACTGTAACTTTGGGACAAATTGCAGCAGCGTTTCTCTGTCAACGTGTTCCTGCTGTTTGCCTCCATGCTCTAATTCCTGTCGGTTTTGAGTCGTTGATGTAAAGAAGTGTGAGACCACTACACCACTGGTTGCTAGGTAACAGCCCCCCCCCCCCCCCCTCCCTCCAGGTGCGAGAGCTGCAGCAGCGGATCCAGAAGGCGGCGTCCTGCACCTGCCTGCAGCCGCTGGGCCGCGACCGTCTGTACCGCCGCTACTGGCTCCTCCCCTCAGGCTCCGCCCTCTTCGTGGAGGACGACGGCTTCGGCCTGACGGAGGACATGCTGCAGCCCCGCCCCAAGCCCGCCGCCACCGCCGCCACGCCCACCAAGATGGAGGCAGGGGACGCCGTGAAGGACGAGCCCGCCGAGGGAAGGTAGGAAGCTCCAGACGCTGTGAACTGTCCCTTTAACCACCTGAACCCTTCCTGGTAGTGATGTCATCACAGTGTTTGCTCCTCCCCCCTCCTCAGCGCCGGCTCCAGCCCCGCCCCCCCCCAGGCCAGCGGCGCCCCGGTGACGCGGCCCAACCGCTGGTCGTTCTACGGCTCGCTGCAGGAAGTGGATCAGCTGATCGAGGCGCTGAACCCGCGCGGCCACAGGGAGAGCGGCCTGAAGGAGGCGCTGCTGCAGGAGAGAGAGCGCATCGCACAGCTGCTCGCCGCCGCGGACCCACACAGCTACACGCACACAGGTAACACACACACAACTGCTTCCTCCATGAAGAAGACACGCACAGCTACACGCACACAGGTGACACACACACAGGTAACACACACACACAGCTGCTGCTCGCCACCGCGGACACACACTGCTACACGCACACAGATAACACACACACACCACTACACACACACACCACTACACACACACAGCTACACGCACACAGGTGACACACACACACAGCTGCTGCTCGCCACCGCGGACCCACACAGCTACACACACACAGGTAACACACACACACACACACAGGTAACACACACACAGCTGCTGCTCGCCGCCGCGGACACACACAGCTACACGCACACAGGTAACACACACACACGCACACAGGTAACACACACACAGCTGCTGCTCGCCGCCGCGGACACACACAGGTAACACACACACCACTACACACAGCTACACGCACACAGGTAACACACACACACCACTACACACACACAGGTAACACACACACACACACAGCTACATGCACACAGGTAACACACACACACACACAGCTACACGCACACAGGTAACACACACACACTTTTTCTGAATAAACAGCTACACGCATTTTTTAACAAACACACCACTAAACACAAGGTAACACACACAAAATTTTACACACCTACATGCACACATGCAACACACACACACACACAGCTACATGCACACAGGTAACACACACACTTTACTGTAACTTTTTGGGACAAATTGCAGCAGTGATTCCCACACAACTACACGTGTAACACAACACAACTGTTCCTGCTGTTGCCACACACACTGGTAACACCTGTTGGTTTTGAGTCGTTGATGCTAACGCACACAGGTAACACACACCACTGGTTGCTAGGTAACAGCCCCCCCCCCCACACCAGGTGCTACACACACACAGGTAACACACACACACAGCTGCTGCTCGCCGCCGCGGACACGCACAGCTACACGCACACAGGTAACACACACACACACAGGTAACACACACACACAGCTACACGCACACAGGTAACACACACACACACAGCTGCTGCTCGCCGCCGCGGACACACACAGCTACACGCACACAGGTAACACACACACCACTACACACACACACACAGCTACACAGGTAACACACACAGGTAACACACACACACACAGCTGCTGCTAGGAACCGCTCCAGACAGCTAACTGTCCACAGGTAACACACCACACACAGCTTCCTGGTGGTGATGTCATCACAGTGTTTGCTCACAGGTAACACACACACACACAGCTGCTGCTCGCCGCCGCGGACCCACACAGCTACACGCACACAGGTAACACACACACACACACCACTACACGCACACACACACAGGTAACACACACACACAGCTGCTGCTCGCCGCCGCAGACACACACAGCTACACGCACACAGGTAACACACACACACACACCACTACACGCACACACACACAGGTAACACACACACACCACTACACACAGGTAACACACACACGCACACAGGTAACACACACCACTACACGCACACAGGTAACACACACACACACACAGACAGACCCACACCACTACACACACACAGCTGCTGCTCGCCGCCGCAGACACACACAGCTACACGCACACAGGTAACACACACACACACACCACTACACACACACACACACACAGGTAACACACACACACCACTACACACAGGTAACACACACACGCACACAGGTAACACACACAGCTACACGCACACAGGTAACACACACACACACACCACTACACACACACACACACACAGGTAACACACACACACCACTACACACAGGTAACACACACACACAGCTGCTGCTCGCCGCCGCGGACACACACAGCTACACGCACACAGGTAACACACACACACACCACTACACACACACAGGTAACACACACACACCACTACACACAGGTAACACACACACACACACAGCTACACGCACACAGGTAACACACACACACAGCTGCTGCTCGCCGCCGCGGACACACACAGCTACACGCACACAGGTAACACACACACACAGCTGCTGCTCGCCGCCGCGGACCCACACAGCTACACGCACACAGGTAACACACACACACACAGCTACACACACACACAGGTAACACACACACACACACACACACACAGGTAACACACACACACACACACACACAGGTAACACACACACACACACACAGGTAACACACACACACACAGCTACACACACACAGGTAACACACACACACACACACACACACCACTACACACACAGACCCACACAGCTACACACACACACACACACACACACACCACTACACACAGGTAACACACACACACAGAACCACATCACTACACACACACAGGTAACACACACACACACACAGGTAACACACACACACACACACACACACCAAACACACACACACACACACACCACTACACACAGGTAACACACACACACACACACAGGTAACACACACACACACAGCTACACACACACAGGTAACACACACACACACACACACACACACACACACACACACACACAGGTAACACACACACACACACACACACCACTACACACAGGTAACACACACACACACACAGGTAACACACACACACACACAGCTACACACACACAGGTAACACACACACACACACACACACCACTACACACACAGACCCACACAGCTACACACACACACCACTACACACAGGTAACACAGACACACACACACAGACAGACCCACACCACTACACAACACACACACACACACACACACACACACACACACACACACACACACACACACACACACACAGGCCAAGGAAAAAAGCTTGTGGTTTATTTTTCATTGTAACACAGTTTCAACACTTCTCACAGCAATAAGCAGAAATAAATAAATATTTTATTGTGTAATCTAGAATCTGAACACTAGATGTCACTGTTTCACCAACATTTTACAGACTGCACCTTTAATAACTTTTATATTCAATCGTCTCATAGTTTAAAGTTTATAGAACATGACGTCGTCTTCAACTGGTTCAAGCATTTAGGAGTTCTAATGACACCATTAAAGGGACAGTTCAACATTTAGTCAGACTGTCCCATCACCATAATCCCTATAGTCATAGCAGTAGGTTCGTTACCTTTAATTATCGGTGCAAGCTGTTCTTAGAACGGTGGAGCAGAGCCATGAGCTGCTCAGAGCTACGCTATGAGATAAAATGTTGAACTCTCCCTTTAAATAAATGACCAGCACCAGTTACGTTTGAAAATATCATGAATCATGAATCGTTGCCGTTGTAACACACCCACCTGTCCCGTGTGGTCAGACGACCCGGAGTCGTCCCGATCCGTCCCAGAATGCACTGCTGCAGCCGAGACGTTCATGGAGGTGCGGCTGAGGGACCTGCTGCTGGACATCGAGGACCGCATCCACCAGGGAACGCTGGGAACGCTCAAGGTACACACACACTAACACACACACACACACACACACACACAGACAGAGCAGGTGAGCTGACCCGTCTCCGTCTCCGTCTCCGTCCCTCCAGGTGATGGACCGCCAGCTGTGGCGCTCAGCGCTGGAGGCGGGAAACTACGAGCAGCTGAGTGACGGCAGAGAGAACGGAGGGATGAACGGACGAGTGGAGGCGATGGAGGTGGAGACGAGCCAGAGACCCAGAGACAGAGACAGGTACCGGCACATCCGTCCTCCGTCCTGGAACACCTGGAACAGGGTCGACCGGTTCTCCGTCCTGGAAAACCGGAGTCGTCCTGGGACGTAACAGAGACGCTGTGACATCATCGAGACTTTCAGACGTGATAAGTAGTCAACGTTACTGAGCGTCATAGAGATCCTGTGTGTGTGTGTGTGTGTGTCCAGGCTCCAGGAGCTGAAGGCGGAGTCCGGAGCGTCGGGCGCCAGCGGCTGTGGAACGCCTCAGGTCGTCAGCGGCGCCGTACGGATCCTGGCTCAGGCTCTGACTCACATCGAGCAAGGCATCGAGAGACGCTTCCTCAAAGCTCCTCTGGGTGAGACGTCGCTCCCGCTGCTCCCGCTGCTCCCGCTGCTCCCGCTGCTCCCGCTGCTCCCGCTGCTCCCGCTGCTCCCGCTGCTCCCGCTGCTCCCGACCGATTGTTCTTTATGTCAAACATAGGGGAAAAAAAGAGGAAAAAAAACACATTAAAGGACAATTCCGGGCAAATTCTCCTCAGGCTGTATGTTCCTAACATTTTAGGTGTAAAAGAAGGAATCTGAAGGTTTTGACCGGAAGTGTCCTTTAAATAAAGAACACGTGTTATAGATTCAACAGTTTTATAATCACTGATGCCTCATATATTTTTTAGAAACATATCGTGTATAATGTTTTCAACAGTTTACATTGTTTTTGAGCTCCGGTTTGATCCGGTTTGATCGGCACGCTGCTGGTCACATGACTCACATGTCGGCCGACCCCTCCCCCACTCACACAGGTGAAGACGACTCTAAGAAAGACGTGAAGACCAAGAAGAGCAAGAAGAAGGACGAGGACCAGGCCAGCGATGGTGAGTGTTTACAGACCAGTGGGGGAGGGGGGGGGGGTGATGGGGGCGGGGCTACAGCTGTGACCATGTGACCTCATCTCTGTGCTCTGACCGCCAGACGGCAGCGACAGCGGCCGGGTCACTAAGACGGTGTTGGAGCGGTGGAGGGAGTCTCTGCAGTCCTGCTCCAGTCTGTCTCAGGTCGGTACAACAGCTCTGATTGGCCGTGGGGGTCGCGTGGGTCAGTGTGAAGCGGCTGATTGGGCCGAGGACCCTCTGACCTCTGACCTCTGACCTCTGTCCTCAGGTGTTCGTCCACCTGTCCACTCTGGAGCGCAGCGTCCTCTGGTCCCGCTCCGTCCTCAACGCCCGCTGCCGCATCTGCAGACGTAAAGGAGACGCCGACAACATGCTGCTGTGTGACGGCTGCGACCGCGGTCACCACACGCACTGCCTCAGGCCCCGCCTCAAGGTACACCCCCCCCCGCACCCCCCGGGGGTCGTCATAGCAACAAAGAAACCAGAAATATTCACATTTAAGAAGCTGGAATCAGAGAATTTAGACTTTTTCACTTAAAGGGACAGTTCAACATTTAGTCAAACTGTCCCATCACCATAATCCCTATAGTCATAGCAGTAGGTTCGTTACCTTTAATTGTCGGTTTCCCTCAAAACTCAGCTGGGATTTCTTGGTTTCCCTCATCAAACTCAAAATACACAATCCAACAACTCCAGAACGCTCTGGAGGACAGAGCCGTGAGCTTCACCACGCTCAGAGATAATAACGCTGGAGTTGTTTTAGAGGTAAATTCATGCAAAACCTCTGATGCATGTTGCCTTGATGAGGGAAACCAAGAAATGCTCTGAGCAGCTCACAGCTCTGCTCCGCCGTTCTAAAAATAGCTTGCACCGTCAATTAAAGGTAACGAACCTACTGCTGTGACTATAGCGAATTTGACAAAATGTTGAAATATCCCTTTAAATAACTACCCAAACTGATTATTAGATGATCAGAATAGTTGATTAATTCAATAATTGATTATTGGTTAATGATGAAGCTGCAGCTCTAACGAGGTCGTTCTGTTCTGTCTCTCAGTCGGTTCCAGAAGGCGACTGGTTCTGTCCAGACTGCCGACCCAAACAGAGATCCAGCCGCGTCCCGTCACGCCAGCGCTCCTCCATCGACGAGGAGGAGGAGCAGGAGGAGGACGACGACGAGGAGGAAGAGGAGGAGGAGGAGGAGTCTGAGGAAGAAGAGGAGGAGACGGAGGAAGAGGAGGAGTCGGAGGAGGAGCAGGAAGAGGAGGAGGTGGTGGTGAGGTGAGTGTGGAGACATTCAGATCAGTCACGTGTCAGAGATCAGAGTCAACAACTGCTGCTCTGCTCCTGCAGCACCAAGAGGAGCCAGCAGGCCCCGCCCCCGAAGGCCCGCAGCCAGCAGGCCACGCCCAGGAGCCAGCAGGCCACGCCCAGGAGCCAGCAGGCCACGCCCAGGAGCCAGCAGGCCACGCCCAGGAGCCAGCAGGCCACGCCCAAAAACACAACCGCAGCAGGGAAAACCTCCTCAGCCTCCAAGTCAGTATCTGTCAGCTCCGAGCGATGTTGCCAGGAGGATAACATGAGCTTTAGTCTCATTGAGCCGATTCCGTTGTTTCTCCGTCACAGGTCCTCAGGTAAAAAGGCCACGCCCCCTCCATCGAAGGCGGCGTCGGCGTCGGGCAGCAAAGCTCCGCCCCGCTCCGGGAGTCGGAGCAGCGCCCGACTGAGCCACGAGATCCTGGCGCCGAACGGGAACGCCAAGACGTCACCGGGTCAGAGCGAGTCCCGCAAGAGAGCGGCGACGGGTAAGCAGCCAATCAGCACGCAGTAAACGTCACCAACACAAGGAACCAATCCTGTCGAGGAATCAGGTGTAAACACACGTTAATGTTTCCTGTCTCCTCCCACAGATGCCCCGCCCCCTCCCAAACCCTCCAGACCCGTCCTCCCCCCGGCCGCCGCCACCGCCTCCTCCTCCAGCCGCCGCTCCTCTGGGAGGAACCACGGCGTCCACGAGCTGTCGGCCTGCGAGCAGCTGACGGTGGAGCTGGTCCGACACGAGGACAGCTGGCCCTTCATGAAGCTGGTGTCCAGGACGCAGGTACTGAAGCTTCACGCTGTCGACTGCATCATCAGAACAGACGCGAAGAACAACCACTGACACGTCTCTGTTTACCTGTGCAGGTGCCCGACTACTATGACATCATCAAGAAGCCGATCGCCCTCAGCACCATCCGAGAGAAAGTCAACAACTGTGAATATCAGACGGCAGGTGAGAACAGCACACTGATCACTGATCAGTTTCCTGGTTACGATCAATATCCTGTTGATGATCGTATTGATGACGCTGCGTTTCTTGCTGAAGAACCCGTGTGATTGGTTCAATATACATAAGAAATGTTGAGTATTGGTTCCCCTCTGAGTAGACACGCCCCTTTTTGTTGATTCTGAGTAAACACGCCCCTCTGAGTAGACACGCCCCTTTTTTGTTGGTTCTGAGTAGACACGCCCCTTTTTTGTTGGTTCTCAGTAGACACGCCCCTTTTTTGGTGGTTCCGAGTAGACACGCCCCTTTTTTGGTGGTTCTGAGTAGACACGCCCCTTTTTTGGTGGTTCTGAGTAGACACGCCCCTTTTTTGGTGGTTCTGAGTAGACACGCCCCTTTTTTGGTGGTTCTCAGTAGACAGGCCCTTTTTTGGTGGTTCTCAGTAGACACGCCCCTTTTTTGGTGGTTCTGAGTAGACACGGCCCCTTTTTTTTGGTGGTTCTCAGTAGACACGCCCCTTTTTTGGTGGTTCCGAGTAGACACGCCCCTTTTTTGGTGGTTCTGAGTAGACACGCCCCTTTTTTGGTGGTTCTGAGTAGACGCCCCTTTTTTGGTGGGTCCGAGTAGACACGCCCCTTTTTTTGGTGGTTCTCAGTAGACACGCCCCTTTTTTGTTGGTTCCCAGTAGACACGCCCCTTTTTTGGTGGTTCTGAGTAGACACGCCCCTTTTTTGGTGGTTCTGAGTAGACACACCCCTTTTTTGGTGGTTCCGAGTAGACACGCCCCTTTTTTGGTGGTTCTGAGTAGACACGCCCCTTTTTTGGTGGTTCTGAGTAGACACACCCCTTTTTTGGTGGTTCTGAGTAGACACGCCCCTTTTTTGTTGGCTCAGAGTAGACACGCCCCTTTTTTGTTGGCTCAGAGTAGACACGCCCCTTTTTTGTTGGCTCAGAGTAGACACGCCCCTTTTTTGTTGGCTCAGAGTAGACACGCCCCTTTTTTGGTGGTTCCGAGTAGACACGCCCCTCTGTGTTGGTTCTATGTTTGTTGTTGTGTTTGCTGACTGTTGTTGTTGTTGTTGTTGTTGTTTATGCGTGTGCAGGTGAGTTTGTCTCCGACGTGGACCTGATGTTCTCCAACTGTCTCCAGTACAACCCCCGCCACACTAACGAGGCCAAGGCCGGCCTCCGCCTGCAGCACTTCTTCCACTCGGAGCTCGCCAGGCTCGGCCTATCAGAGAGCAGCTCCGCCCCTCCCACCACCAAACGCTCCCGCCACTGAACCGCCGCTGACCTCACCGCCGTCCTGTCTTCTGATTGGTCCAAGGGGGCGGAGGGGGGGTGTAAATGATTAGATCGTTTCCCTTCACTCCTTCGCCCTTAAAGGAACAGACAGTAAATTAACGTTAAACCACTTAAAGTTACTCGTTGTGTTTGAGGCTCCGCCCCCTTCACCTGCTGACGGCCCCGCCCCCACAGAAACAGAAACCACTGAAGAAGCCTCAGCTCTGCCCTGGCGACCACACGGTGGCGTCAGGCCGGAGTTTGCTCAGGGACAATTATTGATCTGACTGGTGATTATTGGTGCTGAGGGCGCGTTGCTACGGAAACCCCGCGCCGCCAAACCTCAAAGAGAAACGTGACGTCCAGGTGAATAATCAAATGTAATGGGTCCAGTTGCGTCACATTCACTGTTGTGGGATTTCACACGTTCATCAGATTAATTTGATTTAATTAAATCCTAATTAATTTTTCCTGAAGGTGAAAGTTTGGATTTTTTTTTTCACAGTTTGTTTTTTAGTTTCGGCAGCAGCAGCAGCAGCAGCGGTCGCCATGACGGCCGCTCCGTTAGGAACAGCCGTTTCTAATATTGTGAGCAGCTCATGGCGTCGAGGAGAACGACGAGGATTAAAGGAACAGTTCAACATTTCTGAGACGTCAGTTCTGCAGGTTATTGATCAGAAACTCATTAGGAGACTTGATTAGTTTAGTTTAGGGAGGGGGTGTGGGTGGGGGGGGGGGGGGGCACAGAAAAAGAGTCTAGAAATGTGTGACTGTTCCTTTAAGAGGCGGAGCTGCTGCTGACTGTGGATTTGTAGTTTTTCTGTTGTGACTACTGCTCTGACTTCCTGCTTTAGACTGTTGTTGTCGACTGTTGTTCTACAGTCGGGGTGTGTGAGACTGTGTGTGTGTGTGTGTGTGGACCCCCTCCCTCTGTGTATTTATTTAGTAAAAGTCAGTTCTTTGTCTTTATTTATGACTGATAGACCCCCCCACCACCCCTCCCCCTCCTCCTCCTCTCTAACCTGTTTGTTGTTCTGATGTAAAAATAAATTGACTTTTTATAACCAGCTGCTGCGTCATCGCCTCATTCACACCTCGTCAACAGTGATGCAATAACAGCGTTCCCGTTGCCCCGGTTACAACGCTGTTACCATTACTGACAAGTTCCGTCACTAAATAATGACAGACCTGTTAAAGCGTAGTTATGTTATACACTTTTGTTTCAGTTCATCAGCTGGTCGGAAAGAAGCCGTTTATCGGAGGAGTGAGTTGGTTTGTTCCAAATAAACAGGAGGTTATCGTTAGGGGAGACCAAGTAATTTGACATTTTTAAAGGGATATGCCAAAAAAAAAAATTTGTGTCTTGCCTCACTCCTGAGTCCATGACCAGCAGATAGACTCCATCCTTTAGACTGTGCCTGCAGTAACCATGGAGATAGAGCCGTATCGCCTGTAATTAGCTTAGCTCAAACACTGGAAGTGTATGGGTGGTGTTAGCCTGCCTCCACCTAAAGTAGCTAATTAGCTTAGCTCAAACACTGGAAGTGTATGAGTAGTGTTAGCCTGCCTCCACCTAAAGTAGCTAATTAGCTTAGCTCAAACACTGGAAGTGTATGGGTAGTGTTAGCCTGCCTCCACCTAAAGTAGCTAATTAGCTTAGCTCAAACACTGGAAGTGTATGAGTAGTGTTAGCCTGCCTCCACCTAAAGTAGCTAATTAGCTTAGCTCAAACACTGGAAGTGTATGGGTGGTGTTAGCCTGCCTCCACCTAAAGTAGCTAATTAGCTTAGCTCAAACACTGGAAGTGTATGGGTAGTGTTAGCCTGCCTCCACCTAAAGTAGCTAATTAGCTTAGCTCAAACACTGGAAGTGTATGGGTAGTGTTAGCCTGCCTCCACCTAAAGTAGCTAATTAGCTTAGCTCAAACACTGGAAGTGTATGGGTAGTGTTAGCCTGCCTCCACCTAAAGTCATCAGAGAAACTCTTCATCAACTCTAAACGGACCGATCTTCGTCTCAGAGCTGACAAAACTCTCCAGTAAGGCATCTTGAGCGGTCAAACGCCGCTAACGGGACGAGATCGGTCAAAACGGAGGGTTCAAGCAAAGACGGTTTATTTTGGTTCAAGCTAGCTACATCGAGGGTAGGTTAGCTTCCTGTTTCAAAGTAAAAGCACTTCTGTATGTAAAGGGCAACGGGTGTTTTATTTTGTGAAAGTAACAGGAAGTGTGTTGGTCACAACAGCTAGCTTGAGTAGCGCGGAATTCGTCCCAACAAAATAGTAAACAGCTGGTATTTAGACAAATTAACGACACACTGCTGATCTAAACGGATACTTTCTCACCTAAACATGTTTGAAATGTTGATGAAGTGATATATTTACAGAGTTTAGAGCTAAAATGAAATCAGCTTCTGATGCTGATTTCAGCTCAGGTAGGAGGCAGGCTAACACTACCCATACACTTCCAGTGTTTGAGCTAAGCTAAGGTTAACACTACCCATACACTTCCAGTGTTTGAGCTAAGCTAAGGCTAACACTACCCATACACTTCCAGTGTTTGAGCTAAACTAATTAGCTACTTTAGGAGGAGGCAGGCTCATCTCCCATACACTTCCAGTGTTTGAGAAAAGGATAACAAACCAAACTTCCAGTGTTTGATTCATCAATTAGGATTTAAGTGGAGAGGTTCAAATACACTTCCAGTGTTTGAGCTAAGCTAAGGCTAACACTACCCATACACTTCCAGTGTTTGAGCTAAGCTAAGGCTAACACTAGTACCCATACACTTCCAGTGTTTGAGCTAAGCTAATTACGGCGATACGGCTCTCTCTCCCTTGTTAGTGCACCACAGTGGAAAGGATGGAGTCTATCTGCTGGTCATGGACTCAGGAGTGAGGCAAGACACGAAAATAAAAATGTTGCTGTATCCCTTTAAGCATTTCATTTAAAAAAAAAAGTAACACAATAGTTTTCAGTCACTCAGTTACTGTAGGACTTGATTTGCAGAGGAATACTGAGTGAGTTGGTTCTAGATAAACGGGTGGTTATGGTTTACTTGAGCATTTTATTTATTTTTTAAAGTAACCCAACAGTTACTTTTCCTGGTAATTAGTCCTGAAACTCAAATTCCAGGGCTCCGTCTCTTCCACTTTTTTTTTTTTTTTTTTTTTTTTGCCAATTTAGATTTTAACTATTCCACATTCTACAAATGTGTATTTTCATCTACAAGGAAATCAACCAAAACCATAAATTACCCAAACACAGCAGCTCCACTGCTGCACTGCACCACTTCTGGAGGGAGACTTGATGTATTTCTATTCTAGTTGGTCACATCACACCTTCAGGAAAATTTAACAGGAAGCTGTCACAGGTTCGATTCCTGTGTTACTCCTTCCCTCTCCTTCCCTCCTCCCCCTCCTTCTTTCCCCCTCCTCCTCCCCCAACCCCTCCCTCCTCCTCGGCTCCTCCTCCCCCTCCTCACTCCTCCCCCCTCCTCCTCCTCCTCCCCCCTCCTCCTTCCCCTCCTCCTCCTCCTCCTCCTCCCCCTCCTTCCCTCCTCCTCCCCCTCCTCCCTCCTCCCCCCTTCTCCTCCCTCTTCTCCTCCCCCCTCCTCCTTCCCCTCCTCCTCCTCCCCCCTCCCCCCTCCTCCTTCCCCTCCTCCTCCTCCTCCTCCCCCCTCCTCCTTCCCCTCCTCCTCCTCCTCCTCCCCCCTCCCCCCCCCTCCTCCTCCTCCCCCCCCCCCCCTCCTCCCCCTCCTCCTCCTCCTCCCCCCTCCTCCCTCCTCCTCCTCCGGTCGGCCGGCCACATTCCCCGCTACCTTTCACCCCTGACAAACCCAGATCTGACGGCGAAGCAGCGAACAAACCTCGGAACATCATGGTAAGAACCCGCCGCTGCCTCGGACCAGGTTCGAACCCCTGGGACCGGAGGACCCGGGTCCTGGTGGATCCGGATCCAGCCGGACTCCGAGGCTCCGCTGCGGCTCCGCGGTAGCAGCGTGATGTTAGCAGCATGGCGGCCGCTCCGGAGGCTCGCTGCTCGGCCTCAGTCACACGGAGCCTCGGTGTCTGGTCCTCCCGGAGCCAGGACCCGGAGCGCGGTCTGACCCGGGTTCGGTCCCGGGAGAGGGTCTGGTTCTAGTTCTGGTTCTGGTTCTATCTGTAGTAGGGTTGGTGTTGTTAGCTTACCGGGCCTCCAGGCCGTGTGGCCGGAGGCGGCCATCTTATCCCGGCTGGTAACCCGCTCCGAGCCGGGACAGACCGGGACAGACCGGCGGAGCGGAGCCGGGACAGACCTGGCTAGACCCGGACCCAGCGGAGCCACCTGGACCTGGACCTGGACCGGCTCGGCTGCTGGACCGGGGCTGGTGGGGCGGACTGAGCCGGATCAGTTCAGTCAGACTGCAGAGTCACTGCTGCTGCATGGGGGGAGGCCCAGGACCAGAACCCGGTCCGGTACTGGTCCAGACCACTGGTACTGGTCTGACTGGGGGCTGGTCAGCTGGTTTATGGGACTAGTTACCGGTCAATGGGACTGTTAACTGGTTTATAGGAGTGTTAACTAGCTCATGGGACTGGGGACTAGTTAGTGGGACTGGTTTATTATGACTGGTAACTGGTTAATGGACTGTTAATTGTGATGGGACTAGTTACTGGTTAATGTGAGTGTTTATTGTTTAAAGTAAATCATGTGACTTTAAGGCAGAAATATCAATAATATTATTGATCCTGAGCCAAAACAACAAATATTCAGTTTATTTTCATCGTTCCAGGTAAAAACTAATCAGTTGTCTTTAAGATTGAACCAATCATTGATCCTGATGAACACCAGTCGATCAGCTGATCAGTCTCATAATGTCCAGATGTCTCACTGTGTCCAGATTCAGTTCATTATCATGTGAGACAAAGACCAAGACGATGATGATCAAACAGCTGCTGATTGATTGATTATCTGTTGATCAGATAATCCATTCATTGACTGTGGACGTAACTCAGGGCCTGTGGTGGTGCGTTCACTGACTCCTCACCGCGCTGCATTCACTGACTCCTCACCGTGCTGCGTTCACTGACTCCTCACCGCGCTGCTGCATTCACCGACTCCTCACCGCGCTGCGTTCACTGACTCCTCACCGCGCTGCGTTCACTGACTCCTCACCGCGCTGCGTTCACTGACTCCTCACCGCGCTGCGTTCACTGACTCCTCACCGCGCTGCGTTCACTGACTCCTCACCGCGCTGCGTTCACTGACTCCTCACCGCGCCGCGTTCACTGACTCCTCACCGCGCTGCGTTCACTGACTCCTCACCGCGCTGCGTTCACTGACCCGCTGTAAACCGCGCTGCGTTCACTGACCCGCTGTAAACCGCGCTGCGTTCACTGACTCCTCACCGCGCTGCGTTCACTGACTCCTCACCGCGGTGCGTTCACTGACTCCTCACCGCGCTGCGTTCACTGACTCCTTACCGTGGCGCTCCAATACATGACGGTGCATTCACTGACTCTATGTGACGGCGGTGCATTCATACACCTTCTGAAGTTGATACCTCGCTTATAATGGTGGTGCGTTCACTGACTCTTCTTGGTGGCATGTTCAGACTCTAAGAGGTGGTGCATTTGATATGGTCCATTGACTTGTCTGTCACGGTGCGTTCACTGCCTCCCTGTCACGGTGCGTTCACTGCCGCCCTGCGACGGTGCGTTCACTGCCTCTGTGACGGTGTGTTCACTGACTCTTCTTGGTGGCATGTTCAGACTCTAAGAGGTGGTGCATTTGATACGGTCCATTGACTTGTCTGTGACGGTGCGTTCACTGCCTCTATGACGGTGCGTTCACTGCCTCTGTCACGGTGCGTTCACTGCCGCCCTGCGACGGTGCGTTCACTGCCTCTGTGACGGTGCGTTCACTGCCTCTGTGACGGTGCGTTCACTGCCTCTGTGACGGTGCGTTCACTGCCTCTGTGACGGTGCGTTCACTGCCTCTGTGACGGTGCGTTCACTGCCTCTGTGACGGTGCGTTCACTGCCTCTGTGACGGTGCGTTCACTGCCTCTGTGACGGTGCGTTCACTGCCTCCCTGTGACGGTGCGTTCGCTGCCTCTGTGACGGTGCGTTCACTGCCTCTGTGACGGTGCGTTCACTGCCTCTGTGACGGTGCGTTCACTGCCTCTGTGACGGTGCGTTCACTGCCTCCCTGAGTGCAGCGTGTTTGTTGGGTTTCCTCAGCAGAGGTTGGAGTTCAGCGGTGAGTCATCAGCTATTAAAAACCTGCTGAGTCATGCTGCTGTTCCTGTCACACACGCTGTCAGCCAATCAGGGCGCAGCAGCGTGGAGCTGTCTGGGCTGGTCCGCCAGGGAGGAGAGGAGCAGGTCCAACCAGAACCAGAACCAGAACTCCAGAACAAATCTGACACGTCATGTTTCCTGTGTTTTTAACAGACACTTGAACTCACCGCTGATCCGCAGCGTCACAGCGACGTCACTTCTTTGTTTTTATTAACGTTATAAAAACAAGTTAAAGCTTGTTTTCTCTTTAACGGAATCCAAACTTCCTGTGAATTTTCACATGTTGAATGGTTAACCCTTTAATGTACAGGCCGTTATTTACCTGATCATGTCAGTTTCATAGTAATGTGGAGAAATATTGCCAAGAAAATAATTATTGATTGCGTAGAAACGTCCCATAAATAACGGTCAGTTACAACGACTTAGTGGAGAAACATTTGGCCCCTCACAAAAAACTCAAAGCATGAAAATCATGAAAGTTTCTTGACATTATCACGTAGTTCGCAGCCTGTAAATTAAAGGGTTACTATGTTTTTTAAAATTAATTCTGGCTCTGCTCTGTGACATGATCTGTTCTCTGAAAATGTTCAATAAAGTTATTTTGAAGTGTGCAAAAAGGGAAATAGACTCCCTCGGCCCTGTTCGCCGCCTCGGCACAGTGTCAATAAAGTTTAGTTAAAGGAACAATTGATAAAAACAGTCTGACCTGAGCTGTTAGCCACGGTAGCCTCTCTGATCCACAACAATGGTAACTGTTAGCACAAGCTAACTGTCGCCGTCGTTGACGTGGTGCGTTCAAGTGCAGTCTGATTTGTGTCAGTTCCTCAGAGGGACATTTTCTATATTATTACTAAAATAAAAGCAGAATATTACGACCACATAAGGATTTATTTTTCACAGACTTGGAGAATGAAAAGTCATAATTTTATGAGAAACAAACAATTTTCTCGTAATATTCTGACTTTATTCTCATAAAACTATGAGTTTGTTCTCGACGTCGTAGAATAAGAACAGAAGAAGATAGAAATAGAATCTTAGATCATTAATGGTGTGTGTGTGTGTGCGTGTGCGTGTGTGTGTGTGTGTGTGTGTGCGTGCAGGCGTCGGGCGTGACAGTGAACGATGAGGTCATCAGGGTGTTCAACGACATGAAGGTGAGGAAGTCGTCGACCCAGGACGAGGTGAAGAAGAGGAAGAAGGCGGTGCTGTTCTGCCTGAGCGAGGACAGGAAGAAGATCATCGTGGAGGAGGGGAAGCAGATCCTGGTGGGCGACATCGGAGAGACGGTGGACGACCCCTACGCCTGCTTCGTTAAGCTCCTCCCCCTCAACGACTGCAGGTACGGCCTGTACGACGCCACCTACGAGACCAAGGAGTCCAAGAAGGAGGACCTCGTCTTCATCTTCTGGTACGTCACCATGGTCACTGCTGCTCCTCTTCCTCCTCTTCCTCTTCATCTTCATCCTCTTCCTCCTCCTCTTCCTCTTCTTCTTCCTTCTCCTCCTCTTCCTCCTCCTCCTCTTCCTCCCTCTCTTCCTTTTCCCAGTCTTCTTCCCTCAGATCCAGATGTTCAACAAACAGACACAAAGGCCCAATTCCGATTCTATTTTTCATCCCTACCCCTAGCCCTTAACCCTTGCCCTCCTCCTCCTCTTCTTCAAGGGGTCCTCCTCTTCCTCAACCCTTCTTCCTTGGGACACCTCTTCTTCCTCCACCTCTTCATCCTCTAGTCTCTGCTGGCCTCCAGACCTCTTCTTCTTTCCTCCTCAAATCCTCTTTCTCCTCCACCTCTTCTGACTTAATTCCTCCTAACATTTAATCAAGCTCCTCCTCCTTCATCCTCCTCCATTTATTTATTGATGTAAATCCTCCTTTCTTCCTCCAGTCCTCTTCCTCTTGCTCCTCCTCCTCCTCCTCCTCTTCTTCCTCCAAAACCTCTTAATTTAATCCTCAAACAAACTAATTCTTCTCCACCTCCTTGTTACCTCCCTTCCTCAATTTCCCAGTCTTCAGATCCAGGTTTAGATGAACCTGGATCTGATGTTAAAGGGACAGACACAAAAACTCAAGTCCATGGAAACAAATTGTTCTCACGGTTCTCCTGTCTGTGTTCTTATGGTTCCCGTGTTCCCACCGTTGTCCTGTGTTCTCCTGTGTTCTCATGGTTCTCCTGGTTCTCCTGTGTTCTCATGGTTCCCCCGTGTTCTCATGGTTCTCCTGTTCTCATGGTTTTCCCGTGTTCTCCTGTTCTCATGGTTCCCCCGTGTTCTCATGGTTCTCCTGGTTCTCCTGTGTTCTCATGGTTCTCCTGGTTCTCCTGTGTTCTCATGGTTTTCCCGTGTTCTCCTGTTCTCATGGTTCTGCTGTTCTCCTGTTCTCCTGGTTCTAATGGTTCTCATGGTTTATTTTATTTATTTATTGGTTTATTTCATAGGGACAGTGCACCACTAATCAACAGTGTCAGAAGGAAACTGAAGTGGGCCAGAGTTAGCCAACAGGGCTAATTTTCATCCGTTGTCCCTAGCCAGATGTAAAGAAGGCAACCTAAAAGCCAAAAAGAGGACAACAAATAAGTAATATCAAAACACAACTTACATAATAAACTACCTAATAAAAGCTCCTAATAAGTAAAACAGGTAAGAGTCTAACATTACAAGTCTAACATTCAGCATAACAAGAGCTCATGACATAACATGCAGACATAACATGCAGACATAACATGCAGACAGGAGTACAACTGGAAACACGTGCAAGTAGAGCTAAGACATTATGCAGACATCACATAGACAGATAAAACACAGACAAGCAGCATGATCATGGAAACAAGTTTTAGTGGGTACAGGTGTGATTATGTTATTTTTAGTTTGGATTCTCCTGTATGTGTTCTTTGATGTGAGTGGGAAGTGAGTTCCAATTTTGTAGTTCTCCGTGTTCTCCTGTTTCTCATGGTTCTCCGTGTTCTGCTGTTCTCAGGGCTCCAGAGAGCGCTCCACTGAAGAGTAAGATGATCTACGCCAGTTCTAAAGACGCCATCAAGAAGAAGTTTACAGGTGAGTCACGTGTAGACGTTCAGGAACACGATGGGTTCTAGAGCGGCCGGTGGCCCCGGTTCGAATCCCGCATCAGGCGGCCCTTTCCTAAAGGCACAAACCGCCAAAATATATACTTTAAATGGTACCATGGAAACGGTGTCTCCGTTGTGATTGGCTCTGGTTGGTGTGTGTGTTCACCCTGTGTGTGTGTGTGTGTGTGTGTGTGTGTGTGTGTGTGTGTGTGTGTGTGTGTGTGTGTGTGTGTGTGTGTGTGTGTGTGTGTGTGTGTGTGTGTGTGTGTGTGTGTGTGTGTGTGTGTGTGTGTGTGTGTGTGTGTGTGTCCCCCCCCTCCAGGTATCAAACACGAGTGGCAGGTGAACGGTCTGGACGACATCCAGGACCGCACCACGCTGGCCGAGAAGCTGGGCGGGAACGTGGTGGTTTCCCTGGAGGGCAAACCGCTGTGATGTCACCGCGGCGCGCTGAGCCGAGCGGAGCCAAGCCAACCGCCGTGCCATCCGGACCGAAGCCCCGCCCCGCCCGCCCCGCCCCCCTCCCCCCCCCGTTACCCCAGCAACACCGCCGCTTCACCCAGCAGCTCGCTCTCTGTCCCGTGTCCTGAAGGAGTCGCGTCTTTAGGCTCCGTTGTCTTTTTATTCTTTTGGCCCCGCCCCCCAACACGAAGGAGATCTCATTAACATAACGATATGCAAACCCCGCCCAGTCTGTTGCCCCCCCCCCCCCCCCCCCCCCACAGGAAGGTTGTTTCTCTCACAGCCAGAGTTTTGCCAAAAAGTCGATGTGAAGGAAGCAGCCGCGTGTCGGAGGGCGAGCCCCGCCCACGCCGCGAAGCTCCGCCTCCCGCAGCACACGGGTTTTTTTACATATGACTTTATTTATTATTGTAAAGTGTTGTTTCTTCTCCGGCGTGTCCCCCCCCCCCCCCCCAGGCAGACTCATTGTTCCACTATGCATTGAGAAGAGAAGATGTTTAGCCAGCAGCACTTTGTGTTGAAACACTACAGGTCGACACTCCCTCTGTTCCCGCCGCCGCCGCGTCACGCCGCCGCGTCACGCCGTGTCACGCCGCCGCGTCACGCCGCGTCACGCTAACGTTGGTTTACCTCAGTTCATTCCTGTCGGTCACGTCATTCTAGCCGTTTGGTCGTCGCCTTACTTTCAGTTTGAATGTAACCGTCACACCAGAGTTAGTTAGAGTGCACTTTTATTTTGTAAAGAAACACTACAGGAAGCAGATTTGAACCCAGCAGTGAGAGACGACCCCACGACAACAACAACAACTACAACAAAACAACAACTACAACAACAACGACGACAACAACGACAACACGACATCTGGAGCCTTAAAGTGGAACGTTGTTTCTGAGATCACAGGAAGCCACTTTGCAATAAAAGCCTGTGGCAGATCTGACGCCTCCGCCTCGTCTCTGCTTCCACCAATCACAGAGCACTTCCTCCCGCAGGCACCTGAGGTTCCACCTGAGGTTCCACCGAGGTTCCACTGAGGTTCCACCTTAGGTTCCACCTTAGGTTCCACTGAGGTTCCACCTTAGGTTCCTCCTGAGGTTCCACCTGAGGTTCCACCTTAGGTTCCACCTGAGGTTCCTCCTGAGGTTCCACTGAGGTTCCTCCTGAGGTTCCACCTGAGGTTCCACTGAGGTTCCTCCTGAGGTTCCACTTGAGGTTCCACTGACGTACCTCCTGAGGTTCCACCTGAGGTTCCTCCTGAGGTTCCACTGAGGTTCCTCCTGAGGTTTCTCCTGAGGTTCCTCCTGAGGTTCCACCTGAGGTTCCACTGAGGTTCCTCCTGAGGTTCCACTGAGGTTCCTCCTGAGGTTCCACTGAGGTTCCTCCTGAGGTTCCACCTGAGGTTCCTCCTGAGGTTCCACTGAGGTTCCTCCTGAGGTTTCTCCTGAGGTTCCACCTGAGGTTCCTCCTGAGGTTCCTCCTGAGGTTCCTCCTGAGGTTCCACTGACGTTCCTCCTGAGGTTCCACCGAGGTTCCTCCTGAGGTTCCACTTGAGGTTCCACTGACGTTCCTCCTGAGGTTCCACCGAGGTTCCTCCTGAGGTTCCACCGAGGTTCCTCCTGAGGTTCCACTTGAGGTTCCACTGAGGTTCCTCCTGAGGTTCCACTGAGGTTCCTCCTGAGGTTCCACCTGAGGTTCCACTTGAGGTTCCACTGAGGTTCCTCCTGAGGTTCCTCCTGAGGTTCCACTGAGGTTCCTCCTGAGGTTCCACTGAGGTTCCTCCTGAGGTTCCACTGAGGTTCCACTTGAGGTTCCACTGAGGTTCCTCCTGAGGTTCCACTGAGGTTCCACCTGAGGTTCCTCCTGAGGTTCCACTAGAGGTTCCACCTGAGGTTCCACTGGGGTTCCACCTGAGGTTCCACTGAGGTTCCATGGGAACCACCGTCAGTCACGTTCTGCTTCGTGTCTGGACATCTCCTCTGGTCTTACATGGTTTTTATGCTGTAACTGTTAGAACCAGGTGAAGAACCACGAGTTTAGAAGAACCTGTGTGACTCATAGAAGGTTCTAGTTAAAGAACCTTTTGGGTTCTAGGTGATCAGTCTGACCCAAATGAATTCACACTAAAACACAACTACGTTCTGTTGTAACTGTAAGAATGAAGCTCTAAGACCTTTTCAGAACCACCAGTAGAACCTCAGTACCTTTGTTCTGGCCTTAATAGAACCTATTGTCAGTAAGAACTAGAACCTCATTAGAACCTGTCAGATCCACTGTAACCTCATTAGAACAGGACCTGTCCTTAATAAAACCCCAGATCTTTAGAAACCAGTAGAACCCTTAAACTGACAAACTCTGTAGAAACTCTTTAGAACCAATAGAACCGGGTCTGTACCATTAGATCCAACATGACCCATTAGAACCTGACCAACCAAATTAGAAGCTTGAGCAGAACTAGTTAAATTAACAACAGAACCTCAATGAAAACAAGTACAGTAGACTCACTAGAACCAGTGTGACTCATTGGACCTGATAAACTAGAGGGTTCTAGTTAAAGAACCTTTTGGGTTCTAAGTGAACTTTGTTCTGTTGTAAACAGAATTAAGCTCTAAGACAGTAAAACTATTGTGACCACCAGTAGAACCGCAGTACCTTTATTCTGGCCTTAAACTAACAAACCCCGTAGAACACTTAGCCACCTTTAGAACCGGGTCTGTACAGTTAGATCCAACATGACCCATTAGAACCTGACCAACCAAATTAAAACCAGACCCAGTAGAACCAGGAGTGACTCATTTGCTTGTGACCACCAGTAGAACCTCTGTACCTTTGTTCTGGCCTTAATGGAACATACTAAGAACTAGAACCTCATTAGAACCTGTCAGGTCTACTGTCACATCATTAGAACCTCATTAGAACAGGACCTGTCCTTAGTAAAACCCCAGACCATTAGAAACCAGTATGACTTCAGTAGAACCTTAAACTAATGAACTCTGTAGAACACCTAGAACCTCCGTAGAACCAGTAGAACCGGGTTTGTACGGTGCGATCCAGTATGACCCGTTAGAACTTGAACAACCAAATGAAAAGCTTGAACAGAACTAGTGAAATAACCAACAGAACCTCAATAAAAACAAGTATGGGGGACCCAGTAGAACCAGACAGAACCCCATTAGAACCTCAGTAAAACCAGTAGGACCTGAACAGAAACAAAGAGAACGGGTCTGTCGGCTCACTCATCACTGGTTCCCATGGAAACGGGTTCCAGACAGACCCAGGTCAGTCTGCATCACCAGGTGGAACCGGACCAGGTGGGTTTGTTCTACCTGGGTTCTTCACAGACCTTCCTGGGTTAGGGTTAGGGTTGCCTACCGTCCTTTCAGAATAAAAGCACAGACGTTCATATTCAGTGTTCAGAGGTCTTAACGGTCTGCTGGACCTCAGGTTCAACAGATTCTGGACTGTCACACGGGTAGAGAGTGAATCCAGAATCTGTCGGCCCGGTTCTGACGGTCTGTCTCAGTCCAGAACCTGTCGGTCCGGTTCTAAAGGACTCCGTCTCAGTCCAGACCTCCTGAGTCCAGCAGCTCCAGGACTCGATGGAAACTGAATTCCTGCCCATAAAAGGTGTGAAGCTGTGAAAGCGTCCAGCGAGTCCAGTGGGAGTCAGACCAGAACCAGGTCTGAGTCCGGGTCAGGTGGTGCAGCTGCTGGTTCCACTGGTTCCACTGGGCCGCGTTAGAACGTAGAACCGAGTAGAAACAGACGGAGAAGCTGCCGACGGAACCTGATCCTCTGCTGCTATTTCTGGAGCGCACATGTTCCAGAGCCCAGAAAGGACACGCTGCAGCTACACAACACACACACAACCACCAGCTGCAGCTACACAACACACACACACAACCACCGACTGCAGCTACACAACACACACACAATCACTGGCTGCAGCTACACAACAGACACACAACCACCAGCTGCAGCTACACAACACACACACAACTACAGGCTGCAGCTACACAACAGCCTGCTACACAACAGACACACAGTTGCACAACATACAATTTATTTGTGTTTTGTGTTTATATTTACATTTACACAATACACTACTCACAAAAAGTTAGAGATGTTTGTCTTTTGGATTAAATGTCAGAATGCACCTTTAATGCTCTATAACCTTTACAGGTGAATTTAATTGAACCTTCTCTAAACTTTTGAATGAATGAATGAATACATGAATGTGTACACAACAGTAACACAACCAGCAGCTGTCAGACTCACAAACTTCAGCAGGTTCTCTGTTTACTGGAGCTTTTATTTTGAAGGGCCACAGAAATGTAGTAGATTGAGCTGGATGACAGCAACTTCCTGTGTGTGTTTGATCTGGTGACTCCACCGTCTCAGTCCAGCTCGTCTTCACACAGTCAAAGATGTTTTATTGTGAAATCCCCTCAAACAGGAAGTTCCTCCTGAGCTGCAGCTGTGTTATTGCTCTGATGAGGAACCTGAGGCCAAACGTTTTGAGGTTTTTAATCAGTGTCATGATCGTCTATAGAAACATGTTCCAGTAAAAACATCCCATATTCTTGACTCTAATAATGAACCAATGAGAACGAGCCGCTCGCTGCTGGTTCTCTTTGTCTCTAAAGTCTGAATGTTACATGAAATAACATCTCAGGAAAAAAAATATAAATATGTTGAAAACACAAAAGTGAATCGTGTAGTTGATAAAATAGAATTAAAATCCTATGATTAACATTTAGCACATAGAAGCATCAGAGAGCAGGTTGGAGTCCTGTTGTTGTCCACCACTGGGATGAAATTAAATGAAGTTTTATTTTATGTTTTCACCTAAACATTTAAAACCTTTTTTCAACTCATGAGTTTTGGATCAAACAACATTTTCCTCGTGTGTATGATGACACGTCGCCACCTGCTGGAGAACTCCTGCTATTACACCTGCAGACAGGTTAAACCCATAGGTTAAACCAGCCTCCCCCGGAAATAGAAGAGAGTAACAGGTGAGGCCACGCCCCCATTCCGGTGACAACAAACTGCTGGGTTTGACTGGCGGTAAACACAAATCTCGTCGTAGTCCGTCTTCATTTGGCCTATCTAGCATTAACCGGCCTGGACCTCAGGCAGACAGCTATATCATGTTTGTCAGGCCATAAAGCTAAGAATGAGCCAATCAAATCCTTCAATCACCTTACTTAGGACTTACGTTTCCCTTACTGCTGTTTTTACGCCGCTGTTTGACGCTCCGCCATGTTTGTTGTAGGTGAGTCCAGTCCATGTAGTGATGTTTTCAGGCCCTGATTGGCCAACGTGCTGTGTCAATCACAGCGGCGACGCTGATTGGCTCGGTAGACGGTCGAGACCAGACTGCCCCTCTGAAATGAATGAAATGCATTTCCGGGGGGGGGGGGGGGCTGGTTTACGAGGCTAACTGTGCTGCAGGCTGCAGTCAAGGTCCAGTTTAAAGGGACAGTTCAACATTTAGTCCAATCCTTCTCTCTCCAGCAGTAGGTTCATCACCTTTAATTATCAGTGCATGTTGTTTTGAGATGGGCAGGGCAGAGACGTGAGCTGGTCCCCAAATACACAATCCAACAACTCCACAACGCTCTGGTGGACAAGTTGTGACCTGCAAATTCACCACGCTATGAGATAATAACACAACGTTACCACACAGAGTTGTTTCAGAGGGAAATACAGAGACTGTTGATGAACAACTGTCCCTGAAGGCAACACGCATCAGAGGTTTTACATGAATTTCCCTCTAAAACAACTCTGTGTGGTAACGTTGTGTTATTATCTCATAGCGTGGTGAATGTTGTTGGATTGTGTATTTGATGAGTTTGATAAAGTGACCTGGGGCCTCATGTATCAATGTTGCGTACGCACAAAAAAGCGGCGTACGTCATTTTCCACGCCAACGTTCAGATGTATCAAAAGTGAAATGACCGTGGAAAAGTGCGGTGGCCCACGCCAACTCCATGGCTGGCGTACGTACTTTTCTACAGCTATTGTTCCTTTGGCGACACTTAGAGGTGAAGCTGGGAAACTGTTAATGATGTGAAAACAATTCGTCCTCAGAGTAATGTGCACATCAGACACATTTATGAACAACTAACCCATCCACGTGTTGCAATTAGATAGGTGAATATAAAAGCATGTGCAAAGTGGTGCAGGAAATACCGTCAGCTTTAGTTTGAAGATATTACAGATGCTGCAGTGCCATACAGATGCATCACATATTAACAAACATTGTAGCGAGACGGCTGGTTCAGCGCACGATGCATTCATTCAGCATAATGGGAACAGATTACAGGAACTGCAAAGTAAATGTATTTAACTGTCCTCTAACCCCCCGATGCACATTGAACATGTCCCCCCAAATATCACACTGTCACTGACTTTCTTTTTGTTGCTGGTTAAACTACACACGCTGTGTTAAGTATTGAAACACATGCGTTAAGTTGGACATATGTCAGCATCAGCCGCCCTGGCGCACTTCTGCATTTATTTACTACGCGATCTGTGTATAAAAGAAAGCAAATGAAAATCGTAAATCCATTTCACACCATTTATTTATCAAGTGCATCGTCTACTTTCATTTGGGAAGACGGCGGTCGTCGGCTTCACCTTCACCTTTATATCACACACACACTCGCCCTCTCCCCTTTGTGATGGTGCCGGAACACGGCAGAGAGCGAGAAAAAAAAAAAGATGTTTACGCAGCTCAACTTTATCAAGGAGCAGCTTCAACTCAAATTTTGTTCAATTGCTGTCTCTCACGGCTTTTCATGGTGTTATCTGACCGTAAAGAGAAGGAAATCTTTGGTACAGGCCTAATTTACATTGATCTGCATATTTAAATGGAGGCGTGGACAGGGAGGAGTTCGGCACGTCTACATGTGGCTCAATTCCAAGTTGATTGGGATGTACAAAGGAAAAGTGCTTGGATCCATGCGTACACACACTTTGATACATCTGAATTTTTTTATGCGTACGACAGTTTCTGGATTTTGGCGTATGCCAAGATTTAGTATGAAATCCACGCAAGTCTTGATACATGAGGCCCCTGGACAGTTCACCTCCATTGTGTTCACTGAGCAGCTCATGGCTCTGCCCCACCCATCTCAAAACAACATGCAGGTGATGAACCTGCTGCTGTGGCTGTGACTATAGGGGTTATGGAGAGAGGAGGATCTGACTAAATGTTGAACTGTCCCTTTAAAACCCAGAGGAGTAGTGTGTCTGTTGTGTGTTGTTGTGCGACAGTACAGGTGAATAACGACAGGTGAGGCGAGCCGTGATTGGACCGTTGAGAAAAGCACTTTATTAAAGCAAAACATCTTTTAACAGCAGGAAGCAGAAGCACACGGCGTCTCACCCTCTTTTCTAGACGTCCAGGTTCATATTGCATCATCGTTAAGGCCACGCCCCCTCCTCCCCCCTCGCCCCCCCCCTTCCTGAAAACATCTGGAATTAAAACATCAGTCCTGCCAACGACGTTCAGGACCGAGAAACAAAACAAAAACAATCATAAACTCTCATTTTATGTACAATTGTAAACACAAACAAGGTGCAGGTGAAGCCCCGCCCCCTCAGAGCAGCAGCCAATCAGAGCAGCTGAACGCAACGAGCTCGTCACCTGTTCTCACCTGCAGTCACGTGACCCAGACTGTGATGTCATGAGTCAGATGTTTAGAAGAAGAAGACGAGGAGGGGGAGGAGTCCTGGCCGAGGCTCCGCCCCCTCCTGCAGCTGGCCCCGCCCACATTTGAAGCTGCAGGCGGCGACAGGTGAAGGCTGCGTCGTCGCGGTCGCTCAGCTCAGTCAGTCGTCGTCATGGCTGCGCCTGTAGATCGGCACGTTGATGCTGTGGAACGCCGGCACCCAGCGGTTGTCGTGGAGACCGACGTTGCAGCCGGGCGTGTCCCTGCTGGCGCCGTGGCAACACATCCAGTACCCGGGGCCGTAGGGCAGCGCCTGGCAGAACGGCTTGTGGTGCCAGCGGCACAGCGACACGTCGCCGCGCCCGTAGCGCCGCTTGCACTGCTTGCAGGGGTCGTCGCGGTAACGGGGGTCGGACACCCAGAGCGAGTCGGCGGGCCGCACGCCGTAGTCCTCGATGACGAAGCGGAAGTAGCGGCAGGTGCACTTGAGCGCGGCGAGGCTCTGCGTGGGGAGGAGCCGCAGCACGGCGAGCAGCAGGTGCAGCGGCAGCAGCGACAGGTACGGCGTCGGCTCCAGCAGCTGCTGCAGCCGCTGGCGCATCGACAGGAAGTCCTGCGACGCCGACGCACGCCGCGACACCGCCGCCGCCTCGGGACCCGGGCCGCTCCTCCTCTTCTCTGATTGGCCGTCCAGGTCGGGGGAGGAGCTAACGGCGGCGGGCAGCGAGGGGGCGGGGCGCAGATGGAGAGTCGTTCTGTGGCGAAGGGGGCGGAGCTCCGACAGGAACAACAGGCCGGGGACAGGCTCCGCCTCCTCGCGCTGAGGGGGCGTGGCCGCGACCACGACCTCACCCGGGGGCGTGTCTGAGCAGCTGATTGGCTCCCGGCCCGGACTCTGGGCTCCCGGTGACGTCACTGATGATGTCAGTGATGATGTCACCGGTGATGTCAGCGCCGTGCTGCAGTCGGCGGCGGCGGCGGCGGCGAGCAGCACGCGTCCCACCGACCTCCTCAGGCTGTTGCTCCTGGACAGAGACAGACCGCCGTCCGCCCGCCGCCGCAGACACGCCCCCTCCAGCCGGGCGACCATGTCCGACACGCGGACGCCGTCAGGCTCCTCCCCCCGGACCTCGCCGCCGCCGCCGCCACCGCCGCGCTGGAGAGCGAGCGACGGTTTACAGTCCAGCTGCTGCTCGCTCGCCCGCTGCTCCAGGAACGCCACCATCTCCACCACCGACACCTTCTGCTCCTCCTCCGCCTCCTCCTCCTCCGCCGGCGCCGGCGCCACCGCCTCGCCGCTCCGCCTGGCGCCCGGTCGCTGGGCGGAGTCAGAGCGCCGCAGACGGGCGTCGTGTTGCAGCGAGTCCAGGACCGGGTTCTGGTTCTGGTTGGCGTTGCCTCCAGACCGGCGCCGGCGCTTGGCGCGGCCCGTCTCCTCCCAGCTGCCCTTGGCCTTGGCGGCGCGGCCGAGCCCTGACACGGCGGCGTTGGTTGCCGGTGGCGACGGCGGGCTGCCGGTGGTGAGCTCGCTGCCTTTGGCTCCGCCCTCTGAAGCAAAGATGGCGATCTTCTCGCGGACGTGTCCCGGTTTGATGACGGTCCAGACGTCCGGCGCGGCGTCCACGTCCTCGCTGGCGGTCTGGTAGAACCGCGCGTCGTTCTCGCAGCGTGACAGCGGCGGCGGCGATGACGTCGTCGTCGTCGGTTGGGGGTGGAGCTTCAGGGCGACTCTGGACGTCTTCAGCCGCAGCGACGTCACGGCGCTGTTTGTCGTCGTGCCGCCGCCGCAGCGAAGCGTGTTGGTGGAGATGACGCTGAAGGGGAGGCGGCTGCTGCTGCTGACGTTGCCATGGTTACCGCCGCAGCTCCTCAACAGACCGCCGCTCCGCTGGGATGGCGGCGGGACGGCGGCGGCGTCCAACCGCAACTCAGAGCGCATGAGCTTCATGATGCTGAGAGAGAGAGAGAACAAATAAAGGGGACGATCAGTCACCGTAGCAACCAACACTAATAATCAGTAATTAACAGCACGGAGCTCTGTGATTGGCTGTCAGCTCTCCTCACCTCCAGGCTGCGTGCTGATTGGCTGCTGCTGCTGGAGAGAGAGAGACGACTCCTCTGGTCCGTCAGCTTCACATCGCTCACACCGTCTGACCCCTGCACACACACACACACACAGACACAAACATTAAAGGTACAGTCCGTAGGAAGCGGTTAAAGGTTCAGTCCGTAGGAAGCGGTTAAAGGTACAGTCCGTAGGAAGCGGTTAAAGGTACAGTCCGTAGGAAGCGGTTAAAGGTTCAGTCCGTAGGAAGCGTTAAAGGTACAGTCCGTAGGAAGCGGTTAAAGGTACAGTCCGTAGGAAGCGGTTAAAGGTACAGTCCGTAGGAAGCGGTTAAAGGTTCAGTCCGTAGGAAGCGGTTAAAGGTTCAGTCCGTAGGAAGCGGTTAAAGGTACAGTCCGTAGGAAGCGGTTAAAGGTTCAGTCCGTAGGAAGCGGTTAAAGGTTCAGTCCGTAGGAAGCGGTTAAAGGTTCAGTCCGTAGGAAGCGGTTAAAGGTTCAGTCCGTAGGAAGCGGTTAAAGGTTCAGTCCGTAGGAAGCGGTTAAAGGTTCAGTCCGTAGGAAGCGGTTAAAGGTTCAGTCCGTAAGAAGCGGTTAAAGGTTCAGTCCGTAGGAAGCGGTTAAAGGTTCAGTCCGTAGGAAGCGGTTAAAGGTACAGTCCGTAGGAAGCGGTTAAAGGTACAGTCCGTAGGAAGCGGTTAAAGGTACAGTCCGTAGGAAGCGGTTAAAGGTTCAGTCCGTAGGAAGCGGTTAAAGGTTCAGTCCGTAGGAAGCGGTTAAAGGTTCAGTCGGTAGGAAGCGGTTAAAGGTACAGTCCGTAGGAAGCGGTTAAAGGTACAGTCCGTAGGAAGCGGTTAAAGGAACTCTATAGGAAGCGGTTAAAGGTACAGTCCGTAGGAAGCGGTTAAAGGTACAGTCCGTAGGAAGCGGTTAAAGGTACAGTCCGTAGGAAGCGGTTAAAGGTACAGTCCGTAGGAAGCGGTTAAAGGAACTCTATAGGAAGCAGTTAAAGGTACAGTCCGTAGGAAGCGGTTAAAGGTTCTGTCTGTAGGGAGCGGTTAAAGGTTCAGTCCATAGGAAGCAGTTAAAGGTACAGTCCGTAGGAAGCGGTGTATTGTTGATGCTGCGTTCAGACGTCAGACAGACAACAGACGCTGCAGTAACAGGATAAACAAGCCTCTATGTAAACATGTTGTCATGGTGATGTGGTGTTGTTGGTTTGCCGATGGCCGTCTGTCTGACTGTACCTGAATGCAACACCAGCCTCTGTGGTTACCTACGGTCAGGATGCAACATGGCCGCCACGGTTCGTATCTGTAACGACTCATTCTGAACCAGGGTGTGATTCACCTTCATGTCGTCATGACGATACTGAACAGTGTCACTGCACGTTCTGCTGATGTGGTACAGGACTGTGTGTGTGTGTGTGTGTGTGTGTGTGTGTGTGTGTGTGTGTGTGTGTGTGTGTGTGTGTAAGTGACACCAAACAGCTGCTGTCACACTCTGCTCTGCTTACACTGAGTGTGTGTGTGTCTGTCTGAGCCAATCAGCAGCCAGGATTCTCCCCCTGTGTCTATATAAGGCAGCGGCCGATCAATATGTCTGGAATGTCCACACACTCACACACACAGCTGATCGGTGGGCGGGGCCAAGCTGGACCAGTCAGCTGTCAGTCACAGCTGCTGAGTCATGTGACTGTTCCCTGGCCTCTGATTGGTCGGAGCTCAGTCTCAGTTCCTCTGAGATGTAGAGAAATAAAACCAGTCTGAAACTGTTTCATCCTGTTCTCACACACACACACACACACACACACACACACACACACACACACACACACACACACACACACACACACACACACACACACACACACACACACACACACACACACACACACACACACACACACACCACACCCTGAGTGTGTGTGTGTGTGTGTGTTGAGACCAACCAAACAGGTTTTCTATGCTTTGTCTCACACACACACACACACACACCAAAGGAACTCTGGTTGAAACAACGAGTCTGAACAGGACGGAGTGAAGAGTCAGACCAACTAAGAAACACAGAGGATTAAAGGGACATTCTGTAACTTCTCCTGTTCTCTCTTCAGGAAAATCTCCTACCTCCTGTCTCCTGCCCCCCCCCCCCCCCCCACACATTAAAAAAATGAAGTGTTCCTTTCAGCTATGAGATAATAACACAACGTTACCACACAGAGTTGTTTTAGAGGGAAATTCATGATAAACCTCTGATGCACGTTGCCTTCAGGGACAGTTGTTCATCAACAGTCTCTGTATTTCCCTCTAAACCAACTCTGTGTGGTAACGTTGTGTTATTATCTCATAGCGTGGTGAATGTGCTCTGTCCACCAGAGCGTTGTGGAGTTGTTGGATTGTGTGTTTGATGAGGGAAACCAAGACATCCCATAATGAGCCTCCGTAGCGTAGCTCTGAGCAGCTCACGGCTCTGCTCCGCCGTTCTAAAAATAGCTTGCACCGACAATTAAAGGTAATGAACCTCCTGCTATGACTATAGGGATTATGGCGATGGGACAGTTTGACTAAATGTTGAACTGTCCCTTTAATCCACTCCTAATGTCTTCTTAGTGTTGCCGTACTGCAGCGTTACAGCGACGCAGACATTTCTGGGAACGATGACGAGTTTGCAAAGATTTTTTCCAAGATGAACAAGAAAAATACTGTTTCTGTGGCAACGAGGCCTGAGCTCTGAGCGTCTCCATGGCGTCAATACATCAACTGATCAATCAACAGACAGATCAATAGTCTGTCAGCGATGTGTTTAATGACCTCATCAATATTGATCTGCTGCAGGTCAGAGGTCAGAGGTCAGCTGAAGATCAACATCTCACTGTGTGTGTGTGTGTGTGTGTGTGTGTGTGTGTTCAGTTGCATGAACACAACACACACTCTCTCTGTGTGGTGAGGTCACGTGCCAGGAAGCTCCTCCCCCTTCAGCTCAGGTAACTCAGGTGTGTTCACGCAACCAACAGCACACACACACGCACCCAAACACACACTCTACAAAATCATGTTCATGTCTTCATGTGAAAACAAACCAACAAATTAACCAATCAACAGCTCTGAGATCAATAGTCATCGATTAATCATCATAAAAACACATCATTTGCCTCTTTTCTTTCTCACTGGTCAGCTCGACTTCTGGTGACGTCACCGCGGCCTTAACAAACTGTGACGTGCACTTCACCTCTGTTTACTATCGGGATGATAAGTGGATCGATCGATGTGATCAGCAGGTGATCAGCTGGTGTAGCAGCTGCAGGCCGCGCAGCCTCGCGCCCCATCGGCTGCTGCTCCTCAAAGTTTACTAGCACCGAGCTAACTAGCATGCTACTAGCCGCGGCCGTTAGAAACCGTGATACACCTGGCTAACTAGCTAGCCTCTGCTGCTAACCAACGGACACGGAGCTGTAGCGTCGACGTTTAAACCAACTCAAAGTGTTTCTGGTTAAACTCTGCAGCAGCGGCCCGGAGGTTCGAGTCCGGAGGTTCGAGTCCGGAGGTTCGAGTCCGGGTCCAGACGGTCGCAGCAGCGGAACCGACCGGACAGAGGCCGAGGGTCACACTAACCTGAGCGGGGATCTCTCCGGTCCTCTCCGGTTCTCTCCGCCGTGTCTCCGTGTCCGGTCCGGTCCGGTCCGGTCCGGTCCAGTCCGGTTCTGACCCGGAGATCAACGCTGTGTTTGAGGGTTAATGAGTCTCGGCTCGGACCGGAGCTCCGCTGCTCCAGAACCTGTCGGTTCCTCTGCGAGAGAACCAGCCACTACTGACGTACAGCTGGAGCCGCTGCGTGATGACGTAACGGAGCCTGCCGAAGATCGTCTATGGACGAGAAGGAACGTGCGGTTCTACTGTTTCTAAAACCACTCAGACTGTTTCTTCTCCTCTTTGAACTCAAACTATTCGACCAGTAAAGGCTCTTCACTAATTTTGTTTCATAATTTCTTTATATTTATTTATTCCAATAGAAGATACTTTATTATCAGTATCTTGATTACCCATCTACTTACCTGTCTGTGCTTAATAGACAGACACAGTAACAGAGGTCAGGGATTATAATATAGACACAGAGGATCAATATAATATTGATTATTGGACCTGTCACTCACTGATCACTGTAGCAGAACTGAGCATCATTGATTTACAACCTGATATAAACTATCGGTTTCTGAGAGTTTCTGTTCACAGCAGCAGAGACAGAGTGAGACGTCATCATGTCTAACAAACTATCTTTGAGCCGTCTTCAGTTTCAACAACAACAATAACAACAAACAAACAAACAAACTGCAGCAGCTTGAAGATGAAACCTTTATTTATGAGTCACCAGAGCTCAAACACAAGAAAAATAGTACAGGACTGATCAATTTAAAGGGCAGTTCCACTCAAATTCAACCTGGCCATAGTTTCTAATATTTCAGCTCTAACAGAATGATGTTTAGATTTTCTTCATACTGTCTCCTGTCCTGCAGTAGTTCTGTCTGTCCCAGCATCGCCACAGCAACATAGAATGGGAGCAGACGGATCTTTGGCTGTTTAGGCTGTTTACATCCCATAAAAACACTATTTTTATTCACAGAAAAACAGACAGAACTACTGCAGAACAGGAGACATTAGAAAGAAAAGCATCAGATTCATTCTGTTAGAGCTGAAATGTTAGAAACTACTGTAGAACCCCAGGTTGGATTTGACTGGAACTGTCCTTTAATATCTACTGTGATTCCACAGAGGATCTACCTAGGATCCACTGTGACTGCTGAAGACTGTAAACCCACAGGATCTGTACAGTTGATCCAGTGGAGATCATAAATCCAGTTTGATCTAGTAGATCCCTGGTGGCTCTCCAGATCTTCTCTGATGGAGCCGTGTTGGTTTGCTTGTTGTGATGTCATTGATCCGCTGCTGCAGACCCCCAGCGCCCTGAGGTGGATCTCCAGTGGATCTCCAGTGGATCTCCAGTGGATCTGGTGGCGGTCTCAGGACGTGGTCTCCATCAGGACCTTGGACAGGTTGAGGTCGTAGTAGATGTTGAGTCTGGTGATGGATCTCAGGTCGGGGATCCGGTGTTTGAACTCCAGCAGGTGAGAGTTGTTGACGGCCACTTTGAACTCTCTGCTGGTGCACAGGATCTTCATCTGCAGCGAAACCACAACCCGTTAGCGACCACACCCACAACCCAACCTGATGACGTCATGATGATGATGATGATGACAGGAAGTGGCGTGCACGGCTGACCTCAAACGGCTGCCCCGGGACGAAGGGGAAGTTCTGCAGCTCGCGCTCCTCGCGGCCCCACTTCTTCCCCACGCAGCTGTTCCTGACGATCACCTTCCGGCCGCCCTCGTTGAAGCGAGGGTTGAAGTGGAAGGCGATGTCGCTCCCGGTTGCCAGGTCGACGGTGATCCTGACAGACAGCGATCAGTCAATCAGTCAGTTAATCAATCAATCAATCAATGAGTCAATCAATCATAAAGGAATAACTGACTTATCGGCGTTGGGTTTGATGGTTCCAGCGATGGTGATCAACATTTTATCGTAAACTCCACTGTGAAGGTTCTGGTGGTACGGGACCGCCTGTCAATCAAACAACATCTTCACCTGTCAATCAAACAACATCTTCACCTGTCAATCAAACAACATCTTCACCTGTCAATCAAACAGCATCTTCACCTGTCAATCAAACAGCATCTTCACCTGTCAATCAAACAACATCTTCACCTGTCAATCAAACAACATCTTCACCTGTCAATCAAACAGCATCTTCACCTGTCAATCAAACAACATCGTCTCCCAGACTCTCAGTACGTTGACATGAACAGCTTAAAAACCTAATAAGTGAGGGACGTGTTGCTCCTCCTCAACACCAGGGGGCGACACACACACGTCCTGTCAGTGGTTGAGGGTGTAAACCCAGAGCAACAGGACCTGGTTATTTGTCTGGGGAGACGTTTGTCCTCTCATCCAAGAGGCTTCATCCCAGGTTCATGTTCATCCGACCAATCCCAGCCTGTCGTTACGTTTTGACAGCGATATGAGCGTTAGCTGCTGTTAGCTACTTAGCATCAGCCATGTTTAAGATGGACAAACAGACTTGATACGGTCTCGATAACGTCTGTGTACGTCTTCATACTGGTCAGGTGACCCCTCCCTGGAGGAACCGGTTCTTAGGTGGAGCCTAGAGTTGGTCTTGGTTGGAACCAGTTTTAGGAACCAAGAACCGGTTCCCTGGTGCTGAGTCAGGCTCTGGGTGCGGAGCAGGACTGGACCAGCTCAGAGGAGGAGGAGGCGATGGTTTGAGATGTTAACCAGGACAGAACACATATAAAACTTTCTATGTGAATCATTCAGTAGATCATTAAAGGGATAGTTCAACATTTAGTGAAACTGTCCCATCACCATAATCCCTACAGTCATAGCAGTAGGTTCATTACTTTTAATTGTCGGTGCAAGCTATTTTTAGAACGGCGGAGCAGAGCCGTGAGCTGCTCAGAGCTACGCTACGGAGGCTCATGGGATTTCTTGGTTTCCCTCATCAAACTCATCAAATACACAATCCAACAACTCCACAACGCTCTGGTGGACAAGTTGTGACCTGCACATTCACCACGCTACGGGATAATAATGGAACTTTACGAGACGGAGTTGTTTTAGAGGGAAATTCATGCAAAACCGCTGATGCACGTTGCCTTCAGGGACAGTTGTTCAGCAAGCAGTCTCCGCATTTACCATGTATTTACCTCGAAAATGGCTCAGTTTCATAACGTTCCGTGATTATCTCATAGCGTGGTGAATGTGCAGGTCACAACTTGTCCACCAGAGCGTTGTGGAGTTGTTGGATTGTGTATTTGATGAGTTTGATGAGGGAAACCAAGAAATCCCATGAGCCTCCGTAGCGTAGCTCTGAGCAGCTCACGGCTCTGCTCCGCCGTTCTAAAAATAGCTTGCACCGACAATTAAAGGTAACGAACCTACTGCTATGACTATAGGGGTTATGGTGATGGGACAGTTTGACTAAATGTTGAACTATCCCTTTAAGCTTTGGTCCTGGTGCCAGCAGGTTGGTGGTGGTTTCTGTAGATCCATAGTGTATTCTATATGTAACTGTATGTGTAACTGACCAGACTCTGCTGGGGGGCCGTGGGGTGGACGGGTCCAGGTCCAGGTGTGGGGGAGGGCCAGGCGGGCTGGGTTCCTCCCGGCGGTCCGGAGGGGGAGGGCCAGGCGGGCTGGGTTCCTCCCGGCGGTCCGGAGGGGGAGGGCCAGGCGGGCTGCGTGGGCTGGGCGGGGTTTCCTCCAGGCCACACCCCCCCTCCCCCCCCAGCGGACGGCCCCCCCGGCCAGGTGGGGTTGGCGGGCGGCTGACCTGAGGGGACACGACAGTCAGCAGCTGAAGCTACGAGCAGGTGAGCGCTGCGTTGGCGGCGTGGGGGGGGGGGTGGACTCACCTGGCCACGCCGGGTTGGCCGGCTGTCCGGGTTGCCCGGGCCACGGGCCGCCGCCGCCGCCTCCTGATTGGTTGCCACCAGCGGGCCAATCACCGAGAGCGTCAGAGAGCTGCAGAGACAGGAAGAGAGCAATGAAGCAGCTTCCTCACTGCGTTCACACCAGAAGAGCCTGGTGACCCCCCCCCCTTGGTGGTGCAGACTGAGCAGTCCCTGAACGCAACACTGTGTGTGTGTGTGTGTGTGTGTGTGTGTGTGTGTGTGTGTGTGTGTGTGTGTGTGTGTGTGTGTGTGTGTGTGTGTGTGTGTGTGTGTGAGGGTGTGTCCAGACTGACTCATCAGGAATGTTCAGTATGAACATGTTGGTTTTTCACATGAATGCAGCTCTATTGACCCCCCCCCCCCCCCCTCCACCTCCACCCTCCTCCTTCACACTGTCTCCTTTCACCTGCACTGTGTTCGTTGCCATAGCGACCCTGGCCCCGCCCCCTCCTGCCATTGTCAACAACTTCAGGTTTTGACCCAAACATGGGCGTCGGCTCGGCAACAGGAAGTCAACGAGGTCGCCGCCGCTTCCACATGATGCGTTTGATGTTTTCAGGAGATTAGAGACTGCGCCAGTCTCCACCGTCCCCCCTCACCCCCCCCCCCCAACCACCACCAGCACCACCACCATCCCCCCCAACCACCACCAGACACACCATGCCCCCCCCCAGTGTGGACAGAGTCAAACTTACGTTCATCCTGTTGCTGCTGTCTCACCTGAAACACAGAGAGACGACGTTACACCTGGGCGTGTGTGTGTGTGTCTGGGTGTGTGTGTCTGTGGGGAGGGGTTGTGGGGGGGGGTTGGGGGGGGCAGAAGAACAGGAGCGTCACTGTTCAGCTGGAAGAACTTCTCCTCTGAGCAACTTTTACTTTGGCGAGTTACTTCCTGTTAACGGAGCGGCTCCAGTGATCAGCCAATAATCAATAAACAACAACCATTAATCAATAAACAACAACCAATAATCAATAAACAACAACCATTAATCTATAAACAACAACCATGACCTATAGTTATGACTATCAGCTACTGATAACACACACACACACACACATACCCATAAACACATATAAACACACAGACACACAACTCACTTCACTTTGTCCTCAGCGTCTGATTCTTAACACAACAACAACAACAACAACAACAACACACACACACAGACACACACACACACAGACACACACAGACACACAGACACACAGACACACACAGAGACGTACCTGATCCACCTGAGCTGCAGACACACACTCTGAGTCGGAGCAGCAGACAGTTATAAGTCCTGCAGCCACGCCCTGCTCACATGACACACTCACACACACACACACACACACACACACACACACACACACACACACACACTGGGTGTGTATTTGGGAGCGTTGCCATGTCAACATGTGAACTCTATTTTTAAGTCAAACAGTTTCTTTTCTTTCACAAACTCTTGAGATCAAAGAGGATCATTATGGATTATTGATTTGTTTATTACTGTCAGTTGCTACGGAAACCAGACAGCAGCGACATATAGATACATATGCACATATGTATCTATACATATATATGTTGTGAAAGAAAATAAACTGTTATATACGCACATACATAATCCTACACATACACACACATACAAACATATATGTATGTATGTTTATTTGTACATATGAAGCATTCATTTGCAAAAGCAGATAACTTTAAAAAATTCTAGAATCTTCTTTTTTTATTGCCATAAGGTGAGATCAATCAAACCAAAGTAAAGTTTTATTGAAAACAACTACAAAGCTCAGCTCATGTTTTATCTGCTTTTGCAGATGAACTCTATATCCTGTGTGTGTGTGTGTGTGTGTGTGTGTGTGTGTTCTTGAGGAGTTGGAGTAAAAAGCACCAGGACTTGTTTTCTTGTTTGGAGACGTTTCACCTTCATTCTGAGTCCAACACCAGAACCAGGTCTTTAAACCCAGACGGGCTTTTCTTCAGTCCAGTTGCTTTTTACTACAAGGAGCTGGATGACGGAGCCTCCATGGACAAACCTCCTCCTCCAGTGGTTTCCCAACCGTGGTGAAGGAGTTCCTTGTAGCTGTTTGACCTTCGCTCTGCTCCCACTCATCCTCAAACGTCTCAGCTGCCGCTTCACATCACATCAAATACATGTTTGTCCCTCAAGGAACATTTATGTTGGGCAAGTAGTGCAGGAAGAAGCAGCTGTTGTTCACACGCACACACACACACACACACACACACACACACACACACACACACACACACACACACACACACACACACACACACACACACACACACAACAGAATATCCAGCTGTATCAGTGACAATAAACATGTTCAACTACAGAGTTCAGGAAGATCAGAACAAGTAGAAAGCAGGAACGGTGGCGTGAGGCCTGTGGCGGCGGCGAGCAGCGTTCTGGCGTGATGAAGATGAAGATGAAGATGAAGATGAAGATGAAGATGAAGATGAAGATGAAGACCAACCACTGGAGCAGGAAGTGAGTCCATATAAGGACAGACAGAAGCTCCAGGTGTGTGTGTGTGTGGAGGCAGCAGGGGGCGGCAGAGGACCATCCATCACACACACACACACACACACACACACACACACACGCAAGCAGGCCCTCAGGTCACCACGGTAACCTCAGGTTGAACTCTGGTCGTCAGGGCAACAGCAGTCAGTCACCTACAGCCTCGTCTGCTCTTTGACCAATCAGCTGTCAGTCACTCAGGTAGACGACCCCCCCCCCCCCCACAGCGAGCTCAGACCTGCAGACAGAGATAACACCGTCGTCACGGCAACGGAGGAGAGACATCACCTGATGTTATCATGACGACGACCTGCAGGAATCTCTGCTGCTGCTGCAGCTGGTGCATTCTGGGTAATCAGGGCTGTATGTGTGTGTGTGTGTGTGTGTGTGTGTGTGTGTGTGTGTGTCTGCCTGGAGTGACAACAATCAGAATGTTTAATAACACACTCAGACTCAGTCAGCGTAGTGATACGTGATGTGGTGACACTGTCGTGACCTCTGAGATTAAAGCCTCAAGGTGGAGGTGTGGGGGGGTGTCTGTGTGTGTGTGTGTGTGTGCCATCTTGGTTCCCTAGGCGACAAGGTCACTGACATTCACTGTGACTGTGATCTAGACTCTACGTTCAGTCACAGTGGTGCTGCTGGGGCGGCGTGTGGCGCAGTGGGTGCAGCGGCCTCAGCGCTGCTGGGGCGGCATGTGGTGCAGTGGGTGCAGCGGCCTCAGCGCTGCTGGGGCGGCGTGTGGCGCAGTGGGTGCAGCGGCCTCAGCGCTGCTGGGGCGGCGTGTGGCGCAGTGGGTGCAGCGGCCTCAGCGCTGCTGGGGCGGCATGTGGCGCAGTGGGTGCAGCGGCCTCAGCGCAGCAGGTGTTCAGTTTAAGTCATAGGTTTCAGAGAAAAAAAGTTAATATCATCGTTAGTCTTCGTACAGTTACAATCTGGGTCACATGATGCCAGGTCAGAGACGGTTAAAGAAATGATTGAGTAAACAACAGCAGCTTAGTCTGCTGATAGGGACATTTATGGGGCAGAGTCCACAGCCAGGAAGACGTCGTGCTGGAAGCTGAAGAGATGACTCTTCTCTGTTACACACACACACACACACACACAGGTCCTCGTTGTGTGATTAACGACACAATTAACCTGCTCTGGTTAATGACCTCATCATCATCATCATCCTCTTCTTCTCTCTGGAGGAGGGGGATGAGGAGGGGGGGGTTCATCAGCTCCTCTCCTGTGATTGGTCTGAGACAGAAATAGATCCATAGATCCCGAGGGGGGGGCGGGAGGGGGGGCTCCCTGCTGACCCCCCCTGTCCCTGTTGTTCAGCTGAGGACCTGGTGGAGGTACACACACACACACACACACACACACACACACACACACACACACACACACTGGATGAGAAGCTGGTGGAGACAAACAGACAGACATAATGTACATGTACTTATTGTCATGTAGTTTTCAGCCGTTGCTATGGCGACAGTGATGTATGTGTGAAGGCGATCCCATCAATAATGACCTGATAGCAATTAACACAATAACAGAATTCTCAAAGGCCTCTGGTTTAAATCTCAACATTAATAAATGTGAGATTATTTCCATTAAAGATTGTTCTAAATCATCCATCTGTGGAATTCCAGTTAAAGATGAGGTTGTGTATTTAGGTCCTATAACAATGACCAAGCACCAACGAAGAAGAAGCTCAATGAATTTTAATCCTATAATACAAAGAACTCAAAAAAAGTTGAACCAGTGGCTCTTACGAGATCTGTCCCTTAGAGGCAGAGTTTTACTATCTAAGGCGGAAGGTATGTCACGATTAATACATGCATCTTTATCTCTGGACTGTAAAATGATGACTCAGATTGACAAACTGCTTCTCAACTTCCTGTGGAAAAATACAACACACCACGTGAAGAAATCTGTTTTAATGAACAACTATGAAAATGGTGGGCTTAATTATTTAGATTTCTGCACATTAAACAACAGCTTTAAAGGTAGGGTCTACGATCCTGTTCAAAAGCACTTTCTGATAGTGACCTGATAGTGAAGATGTCATCAACGCCACCGTGAACGGATGAATCTAAAGGTTCATTTATTTACACAAACTCCAGACTTCAGTTCCTCTAAATGAGTAATGCCTGTTGTTATGATGGGATGTCAGACCCTTGGAGACCACCTGCTGCTAACAACAGGCTGTAGGCTCTAATACAACTGAATGAATCAATGCAGAATAAACATGATAATGGTGACGTAACACAATCTAAAGGGTGAATCCGCCTAATGTGGGACAGTGTTCTGGTCTGTATTGTGATGTGAAGCTTTGATCTCCGTCCTGTAGCGTTGTGAACCCTCGGGTTCTGCTCTAATGACTCTGACGCCACACTCTAAAGAAACGCCTTCAAGTCTTTTTCATTAATGCTACAGCACCTCCTGTCCTAGTTCTGCCTCCTCTTCTCTTCATATTAATGCTTTTCTACCACCTTCTGTTCCCTTCCTTCTTCCTTCCTTCCTTCCTTCCTTCCTTCCTTCCTTCCCTCCTTCCCTCCTTCTTCCTTCCTTCTTCCCTCCTTCCTTCCCTCCTTCTTCCTTCCTTCTTCCCTCCTTCCTTCCCTCCTTCTTCCTTCCTTCTTCCCTCCTTCCCTCCTTCTTCCTTCCTTCTTCCCTCCTTCCTTCCCTCCTTCTTCCTTCCTTCCTTCCTTCCTTCCTTCCTTCCTTCCTTCCTCCCTTCCTTCCTTCCCTCCTTCTTCCTTCCTTCCCTCCTTCTTCCTTCCTTCCTTCTTCCTTCCCTCCCTCCTTCTTCCTTCTTCCTTCCTTCCCTCCTTCTTCCTTCTTCCCCTCCTTCTTCCTTCCTTCCTTCTTCCTTCCCTCCCTCCTTCTTCCTTCTTCCTTCCTTCCCTCCTTCTTCCTTCTTCCCCTCCTTCTTCCTTCCTTCCTTCCTTCTTCCTTCCCTCCTTCTTCCTTCCTTCCCTCCTTCTTCCTTCCTTCCCTCCTTCTTCCTTCCTTCCTTCTTCCTTCCTTCCCTCCTTCTTCCTTCCTTCCTTCTTCCTTCCTTCCCTCCTTCTTCCTTCCTTCCTTCTTCCTTCCTTCCTTCTTCCTTCCTTCCTTCTTCCTTGCTTCCTTCATTCCTTCCTTGCTTCCTTCCTTCTTCCTTCCTTCCTTCCCTCCTTCTTCCTTCCTTCCTTCTTCCTTCCCTCCCTCCTTCTTCCTTCTTCCTTCCTTCCCTCCTTCTTCCTTCTTCCCCTCCTTCTTCCTTCCTTCCTTCTTCCTTCCAAGGCTTTTTCCTTCTTCCTATCTTCCTTCCTTTTTCCTTCTTCCCCTCCTTCTTCCTTCCTTCCTTCCTTCTTCCTTCCCTCCTTCTTCCTTCCTTCCCTCCTTCTTCCTTCCTTCCTTCTTCCTTCCTTCCCTCCTTCTTCCTTCCTTCCTTCTTCCTTCCTTCCCTCCTTCTTCCTTCCTTCCTTCCTTCTTCCTTCCTTCCCTCCTTCTTTCTGCCTTCCTTCTTCCTTCCTTCCTTCTTCCTTGCTTCCTTCATTCCTTCCTTGCTTCCTTCCTTCCTTCTTCCTTCCTTCCTTCCCTCCTTCTTCCTTCTTCCCCTCCTTCTTCCTTCCTTCCTTCTTCCTTCCCTCCCTCCTTCTTCCTTCTTCCTTCCTTCCCTCCTTTTTCCTTCTTCCTTCCTCAGAAACAAAACAACAATAAATCTTTATTGTTCACCGTGGTGGACAAGAAATGTTAAAGGGATAGTTCTTCCTTCCTTCCTTCCTTCCTTCTTCCTTCCTTCTTCCTTCCTCTTCCTTCCTTCCTTCCTGGACCTTCCTGGACCTTCCTTCCTTCCTCCTTCCTTCCTTTCTTCCTTCCTTCCTTCCTTCCTTCCTTCTTCCTTCCTTCCTTCCTTCCTTCCTTCCTTCCTTCCTTCCTTCCTTCTTCCTTCCTTCCTTCCTTCTTCCTTCCTTCCTTCCTTCCTTCCTTCTTCCTTCCTTCCTTCCTTCCTTCCTTCCTTCTTCCTTCCTTCTTCCTTCCTTCCTTCTTCCTTCCTTCCTTCTTTCTTCCTTCCTTCTTCCTTCTTTCTGCCTTCTTTCTTCCTTCCTTCCTTCCTTCCTTCCTTCCTTCCTTCCTTCCTTCATTCTTCCTTCCTTCTTCCTTCTACCTTCCTTCATTCTTCCTTCCTTCTTCCTTCTTTCTGCCTTCTTTCTTCCTTCCTTCCTTCCTTCTTCCTTCCTCATGTCTGTGTGTGTGTGTCTGTGTGTGTGTAGGTTAATATAGTTCTTATCAACTGAGCTGTCAGCAGTCCAGTTTCATTATGTTAATGGAGACAATGAGTAATGGCTTCCTTCCCTCCTTCTTCCTTCCTTCCTTCTTCCTTCCTTCCTTCTTCCTTCCTTCCTTCCTTCCTTCTTCCTTCCTTCCTTCTTCCTTCCTTCCTTCCCTCCTTCTTCCTTCCTTCCAACAGGAGGGTTAAACCTGGTCGTGTGTGAGGCCACGTTGACATTTAGAGGAAGGATTCACTCTGATGATGACGTCACCGTGGTTACAGCGCTCAGGATCGATAACCAATCACACGTGGGTTCATCAATAACTCTGAGCTCACACGCTGAAACATAAACACTTTGTCGTCATGGAAACGGAGGAGGAAACGGACCTGGTAAGTGTGTGTGTGTGTGTGTGTGATGCTGCACGGTGCCGGCAGCCATGTTGGAACCTCAGAGTAAAAATAACACAAAAACTAGACTGAAGAAGAAGAAACGACTCCCTGAGGACCACACACACACACACACACACACACACACACACACACACACACACACACACACACGGACGGACACACACACACACAGACAGGAGCAGAGATGTGTGTGTGGGCAGCAGCGTGGGCGAGTGTGTGTGTGCCTTTAGGCTGCAGTCAGTCTCATTCTGTTACGTTACCATGGCGACGGTATTGATGATGTAGAGGTGTCATGGTCGCTGGGACCTGAGGATTAACACACACACACACACACACACACACACACACACACACAGACGTCTCCACATGTGGACGAGGGACTAGTTGACGAGGTGGAGGGACACGGTGTGACCTGCAGACACAAACATCTAAACAAAACAACAATAAATCTTTATTGTTCACCGTGGTGGACAAGAAATGTTAAAGGGATAGTTCAGCCTTTTTGAAGCAAAAAAAGCTGAACTGTTCCTTTAAACCAATGGTTCTCAGTGGGACGGGTCGACGTGGTTCAACCTTTTCTTCTTGAATTGTTTAACTTTGATTTGATTTGACTCAATTAAACTAATAATAAACCTGGACCTGGTCCTGGACCTGGACCTGGACCTGGACCTGGTCCTGGTCCTGGACCTGGACCTGGTCCTGGACCTGGTCCTGGACCTGGACCTGGACCTGGTCCTGGACCTGGACCTGGACCTGGTCCTGGACCTGGACCTGGACCTGGTTCAGCGTTAAATAGAATAAAATGTAAAGCTCAAGGTCCAACACACACATTCACAGATGCAGCTGAGTGTGAAGGACGACAGAGGTTTATTTGTCTGGAGGAGGCTGCAGTGTGTGTCTGTGTGTAGTTGTGTGTGTGTGTGTTTTAAGGGCACGCTCAAGGAGGTTCAGTTTCCTGTAACACAGCGGTGATTTATTCCTCTGCTGCCGGAGCCGACAACCTCATCCAGTCTGCGTGTTAACTGTGTTTCTGTGTGTGTAGTTGTGTGTCTGTGTGTAGTTGTGTGTCTGTGTGTGTGTGTGTTGGTCCCTGCAGAGTCAGTCTGTCGTCCTCCTTCAGCCAAACCTGCAGCTTGATCGGAAAAAGTGGGGAAAAAAAGGAAGAAGAAGAAGAAGAAACCATATTTCACTAGAGCTGCTGCTGCTGCTGCGTTCAGGCTCCCTGGGAAAACACAGCGCCTCTCTGTGTGTGTGTGTAGGTTAATATAGTTCTTATCAACTGAGCTGTCAGCAGTCCAGTTTCATTATGTTAATGGAGACAATGAGTAATGGCCTCTGAGACACACACACACACACACACACACACACACACACACACACACACACACACACACACAATGCACAGGACAGTGAGTAATGGCGAGTGCTGACTGCATGGGAATAAACCTCCAGAGAGCGCACACACACACACACACACACACAAACACACAATTCTCTCTATATTCCTTATGGCACACACACACTGACCTGGTGGTGTGACATCATCACAACGCTCAGGCTCCGCCTACATTCAGCCGACGGACACGACGTCTGTCCAAGAATATTTGTCTCATTTCTGTCAAAACTAAACTCTCTCCACTTTAAATCAGACTCGTCTCCCAAACATCCACTTGTTTCTACTGATTTCCAGTGAAAATCTGCTGAAAGAAGTAAAACGTGTTAAAAACAAGCTGCTTTAATGTGATTTTATGTAGAAGGAGATGAGTTTGGACAGAATGAGACAAAGAGATTCAGAGGTTTTAGTTTTAGCAGTGTGCGTTTTATTTTGAAAAGCCAGGCTCAGGATTTATTTTGAAGAGTGAGAAAAAAATGCAGCCTAATGTGTGTGATGATGTGGTGTGTTAGGTGAAGCATGAGGAGTCTGTCCATGTCATGGTGTGTGTGTGTGTGTGTGTCTGTGTGTGTGTTTGTGTGAGAGACCATCTGCACGACCATATGTGTTGCGTTATGGAGTTTCCACCAAACTGACCATCAGAGATTCAGTCTGACTTTAGGAGGTCATCGCACACACACAGACACACACACACACACACACAGACACACAGACACACACAGTGAAGCCTCAGATGAGTCGACATCAGATGAATCAGATCAGAGCAGCAGATTAAATTCTTTAACCTTCACCACCGTGTTTGTGTTTCTGTGTTTGTGCGTCTCTGTGTGTGTGATGAGCTGAACTCTCTCTGAACCGTCACAACATCAACATGATGATTTGCAGTCGCACTAATTAAAACCAACAGTCGACCACAGAGAGACTCTCCCTCTGTTTCCATGACGACGGAGCGGGAGGTTGGTAACTAGCTTAGCATCAAACCTCCTGACTCAGTGTGGTTGAGTTGACGGCACTAGAATCAATCCATCAAGTTTAAGTAATGTATGTTGTAGCATTAGCTGCTAACGTTTCAGTTATGTATGTTGTAGCATTAGCTGCTAACGTTTCAGTTATGTATGTTGTAGCATTAGCTGCTAACGTTTCAGTTATGTATGTTGTAGCATTAGCTGCTAACGTTTCAGTTATGTATGTTGTAGCATTAGCTGCTAACGTTTCAGTAACGTATGTTGTAGCATTAGCTGCTAACGTTTCAGTAACATATGTTGTAGCATTAGCCGCTAACGTTTCAGTAACATATATTGTAGCATTAGCCGCTAACGTTTCAGTAACATATGTTGTAGCATTAGCCGCTAACGTTTCAGTAACATATGTTGTAGCATTAGCCGCTAACGTTTCAGTAACGTATGTTGTAGCATTAGCTGCTAACGTTTCAGTTATGTATGTTTTGTCATTAGCCGCTAACGTTTCAGTAACGTATGTTGTAGCATTAGCTGCTAACGTTTCAGTAATGTATGTTGTAGCATTAGCCGCTAACGTTTCAGTAACGTATGTTGTAGCATTAGCCGCTAACGTTTCAGTTATGTATGTTGTAGCATTAGCCGCTAACGTTTCAGTAACATATATTGTAGCATTAGCCGCTAACGTTTCAGTAACGTATGTTGTAGCATTAGCCGCTAACGTTTCAGTAACATATATTGTAGCATTAGCCGCTAACATTTCAGTAGACTCTGTGCTGAGCCGTTTCACTGAAGCTCCTGTTGCTAATGCTAACGGCTAACGAGCCGCGACAAACATGAGAGCAGAAGACGAGAAGGTTTTTATCAAACTGTGGCTTTAATCAACGTGATGAGCGACGTCGCTGCTTCACAGGAACTTTATTTCACACTGTAGCTTTGATAATAAGGAATCGGCAGCACGTGGTGTTACAGAGGTTATAAAAGCTGGTAAAAACAGGATAAAAACAAACCAGAGTCAGTCGGTCAGTGTGGCTGTTACATGGATATAGACGTGTGATATAAACTGTCAGTCAGTTAGTACCGTGTGGCGTTTCAATGCGTAACAAGCAAATATATTAGGTTTTAAATAGCTTTCTTAAAAAAAACAACAAAAACAACTCAACTCAGGATCATCTACTAGAAAGAGAAGCTGTACAGACGTGGGCGTGGCTTCAGCAAAGAGCAAAGGTCTGTGATAATAAATACAAACTGCCGAGAGGGAACCTGAACCTGAACCTGAACCTGGACCTGGACCTGAAGCCTCCATCCACCCAGAACCAGGAACATCTGGAGGAACATCTGGACAACTTTCTACAGAACCATCAGGAGACACATCTGAGGAACCATCTGAAGAACTTTACAAACTCCTCTACGACTGAATCCTCCTCCAGAGAGCACGGGTTCGATCCAGACTAAAGGCCTCGGTTCGAGTCAAACAAAGTACTTTTCACATCCAACAGCATCTCAGACCTTCTCCTGCTTCACGTGTTTGAGACGTACCGAGGACTTGAACGCACCGCTCAGGTCCTGGTTTACATCAGCTCAGGCACTTATTGGGCCAGCAGACAAGGGGGGGAGGGGGGGGGGGATGCCAATTTGATTGGCTAAATCTGAGTTCAAGACCAAACCTGAGGCGGATCACGGACAAAGGAGAAACCGCGAGTGTTTGACATCGTTGTGTCGCGTCGGAGCGCCGTAACCACATCTTCAAAGTTCCTCTAAAGGAGCTGTTAGCAAGCTGTGCTACTGCTAAGCTAACGTCAGCCAGCTGTCTGCAAGCTGTGCTACTGCTAAGCTAACGTCAGCGAGCTGTCTGCAAGCTGTGCTACTGCTAAGCTAACGTCAGCGAGCTGTCTGCAAGCTGTGCTACTGCTAAGCTAACGTCAGCGAGCTGTCTGCAAGCTGTGCTACTGCTAAGCTAACGTCAGCGAGCTGTCTGCATGCTGTGCTACTGCTAAGCTAACGTCAGCGAGCTGTCTGCAAGCTGTGCTACTGCTAAGCTAACGTCAGCGAGCTGTCTGCAAGCTGTCTGCATGCTGTGCTACTGCTAAGCTAACGTCAGCGAGCTGTCTGCAAGCTGTGCTACTGCTAAGCTAACGTCAGCGAGCTGTCTGCAAGCTGTGCTACTGCTAAGCTAACGTCAGCGAGCTGTCTGCAAGCTATGCTACTGCTAAGCTAACGTCAGCGAGCTGTCTGCATGCTGTGCTACTGCTAAGCTAACGTCAGCGAGCTGTCTGCAAGCTATGCTACTGCTAAGCTGTCTGCATGCTGTGCTACTGCTAAGCTAATGTCAGCGAGCTGTCTGCAAGCTGTGCTACTGCTAAGCTAACGTCAGCGAGCTGTGCTACTGCTACGAAGCTAACGTTAGCAATGGCTGCTGTTTACCGCCAGAGTTCAGCATCAACCTTTGTTTATCTTCTCGTCAACACTTGTCGTCTCCAGAGGAAACAAACACATTCACTTCTCTTCCTCTACTGGTGTTGACACAACGACACAAAGATGGCTGACGCTCTGAGGAGGCGGGGCTAAATAAACAGCTGATAAAGCAACAGCAGAACTTACAAACAGCTCCTTTATCGATGATGAAGTCGCTAATCAAGCGGCTGAAGACAAGAACAAGAACAACACCTCAGGAGTCGTCCATGTTGTCTTGTTGGCGTTAACGAGAAGAACCGAACCTCCAACGGCGTCAGCGGCGAGCTGCAAGAAGAAGATCTGTGAGGTCACAAGTAGAGAACGCCACGAGGACCGGATCGGCCTGGAACCAGCGCCACGCGAGACCAGCTGGTTTAGCGTCTGGAGGTCTGGGTCGGCTCTGAGAGTGGGCGGGGCTTAGCGAGGCGGTCCAGGTGGGCGGGGCTTAGCGAGGCGGTCCAGGTGGGCGGGGCTTAGCGAGGCGGTCCAGGTGGGCGGGGCTTAGCGAGGCGGTCCAGGTGGGCGGGGCTTAGCGAGGCGGTCCAGGTGGGCGGGGCTTAGCGAGTCCTCACACGGTGGTCATGAGTTTGAGCGACCCCGACCTGAACCTCAGGATCTTCTTCTTCAGGTTGTGCGAGGCCTTGATCTTGACGACGGCCTTCGACGCCTGAGCCCGAGTCACTTCCTGTCCCGCCGCCGCCCTCGCCGCCGTCTGGCTCCGCCCCCTGCCACCCGTCCGACAGCCGCCGCCGCTCTCCTCGGTGTCGCTGCTGCTCTCCTCCACGTACTCGTCCTCGCTGGACTCGCTGTCTCCGAAGCGGTTGGCGGTGTAGTTGGAGCGCTCGTCCTCGCTCGTGTCCACGATGGTCGAGTGAAACAGCGACGCGCACTCGGCCGAATACTCCGAGTCGCTTCCTGCTCTGGCGGCGGCGGCGGCGGCGTAGCAGTACGGGCTGATCAGCTGCTCGGCGGCGGCGGCGGCGGCGGCGGGGGGGTCGGTGGGAAGCTCCTTTCTCTGACGCTGGCGAGCGCGCCTGAACGCCTCATCGGGCGCCGGCGACGCCTCCATGATCACACGCAGCCGATGCAGCCGGCGGTAGTCGCTCCTCTTGTGCTTGGGTTTGGCGACGACCACGACCTGGTCGCGGCCGTGGTGATGATGATGATGATGATGATGATGACTGCTGCGATGGTGGTGGTTTCCATGGTGATGGTGTTTGGGGACACCCGACCGCTTGCTGCTCGGCGCCGTCGATGTGGCGTGTTTGTCATCTGACGCTGGGAGGTGTTTGTTGCCTCTGGAAGACGCCGCCGCCGCCGCCGCCGCGGGTGCTGGTGACCGTCTGGAGGCTTTGATGTGGGCGGAGCCTCCGGTGGCGTCCAGTGGGCGGGGCTTCTTAGATCTATCCGCTCTTCGCTCCGCGGGCTCTCGCCGTTCCGGCGCCCGACCCATCTTCACTTTGACGCCGTTGAGGTTCTTGTGGGGTTTGACCTTCTGGGCGGCGCCGTCGCTCTTGGCGGTGACCACGTGACCCCCTCCTCCTTCCTCCGCCGCCGCTGCCGCCGCGTCTCCGCCGGCTTCGTCCTGACTCGGGGACGACGACCTGACCTCTGACCTCTCAGCCGCCTCCGTCTGACCGCGTGCTGGCGGCCTGGTGCGATCCCTGAGGGGCGGTTCCTGGTCGGCGGGGAAACATGGCGGTTTGGGGGCGGGGTTCACTTTGGCTCCGCCCACCTCTCTGAAGTCTTTCGGCAGAGTGGCGGTGGCGGCGGCGGCGGCTGAGGGGAGGAGCCTCTTCTTGTTCAGGTCCAGAACGACATGGGCCGAGTCACCGTTCACCGCCACCGCGTCGCCACCGCCAACATGGCCGCCGTTCTGGGGCTCGTGCTCTTCGCCTCTGCTCGCCACGGACAGCGCGGGTTTGAGTTCAGACGCCCTCAGAGTCCCGAACCCGAACCCGGCGCCGGACCCGGAGGAGACCTGCCTCACGCAGAGGCTGGCGTGCCTCAGGACGCTCTTGGACGGGTCGGCGCTGATGCTGGTTCGGGGTCGGCTGGTTCTGATTGGCTGGACGCGGCGCTGCAGCAGACCCAGGATGTAACTGTCCAGACGGCGCTGACACGAGGACGAGGACGCGGCGGGCCAGGACGAGCTCTGAGGGACGACGGGAGCAGAATCCGCTTCGTTGGCGCCGACTTTCAGAACCGCCTCGTCTCGGCCGTGACTCGACGTCTGGAGCAGGAAGAAGGCGGGGCTCTGGACCGCCACGGCGTGCAGCGGGCTCGGGTAGCGGTACACGTCGCCGCCGTTACGGGACACCAGGTCACAGTGGTACTTGGACTGCGGCGGGGCGTCCACGGTGGTGGCGGCGGGGTCGAGGGCGGGCGGCGGCGGGTGGGGGGCGGAGAAGGAGCGACGGACCGGACCTGAAGATGGGTCGTCACGGAGACCGTCACACTCCAGACAGCTGGAGTCGTCTGAGGAGAAACAGAGAGACGTCGTCAACACAAACATCTACTTTTATTTTGAAGGAGCTTTAACACAAACATCTACTTTTATTCTGAAGGAGCCTTAACACAAACATCTACTTTTATTTTGAAGGAGCTTTAACACAAACATCTACTTTTATTCTGAAGGAGCATTAACAGAAACATCTACTTTTATTTTGAAGGAGCTTTAACACAAACATCTACTTTTATTCTGAAGGAGCATTAACACAAACATCTACTTTTATTCTGAAGGAGCCTTAACACAAACATCTACTTTTATTTTGAAGGAGCTTTAACACAAACATCTACTTTTATTTTGAAGGAGTCTTAACACAAACATCTACTTTTATTTTGAAGGAGCCTTAACACAAACATCTACTTTTATTTTGAAGGAGCCTTAACAGAAACATCTACTTTTATTTTGAAGGAGCCTTAACACAAACATCTACTTTTATTCTGAAGGAGCCTTAACACAAACATCTACTTTTATTCTGAAGGAGCTTTAACACAAACATCTACTTTTATTTTGAAGGAGTCTTAACAGAAACATCTACTTTTATTCTGAAGGAGCCTTAACACAAACATCTACTTTTATTTTGAAGGAGTCTTAACAGAAACATCTACTTTTATTTTGAAGGAGCCTTAACACAAACATCTACTTTTATTATTAAACCGAGTCAGAGTTTATCTCAGCGCCGGCTCCTTAAGTCAACAGCTGACAGGAAGTGGAGCCGGACAGCAAACATCTACCTTTATTTTGCAGGAGCTTTAACGGCAAACATCTACCTTTATTTTGAAGCCGCTCTGATGCAACGCTCCGCCGGCTGCAGTAATGACCCTGTTTGGTGGAGATGTGGACGCAGAGTCTGAGTCTGAGTCTGAGTCTGAGTCTGGCCAACGGGAAGTGGAAAATACTTCAGAGTGGAGACACAGAGCTGGAGAGGTTAACCCTTCACACTCTGACACACACACACACACACACACACACACTGACGCACACTGACACACACTTTGATTATTTCCAACCTGAACAGAAGCTGAACTGAACTAGTGACTCTGTTGTTACAAGTTAGTTACAAGTTGTTCTGTGTGTCGATGGTTGTGTGTACACAGACACACACACACACACACACACAGTGAGTTGCAGCTGGAACAAAGTGTTCCTTCACCTCCGTCTGCTGCTCCACTTGTCTTCACTTGTTTAGTCGTTAATGAAAAACAGACAACACAACACAAAGACTCTTATTTTGAAAGGCCTTAACTCAAACCTCAACTTTTATTCTGAAGGAGCTTTAACACAAACATCTACTTTTATTTTGTGTGTGTTTAACACTCACACATGAGGTGGATGTGGAGGTGTCATTGTGTGTGTGTTTGTTTACACAGCAGAGTCTACCAAAAGGAGCACAGCAAACATCTAGGAGGAGGAAGGAGGAACAGGAACATCTACTTTTATTTTGAAGGAGCCTTAACAGAAACATCTACTTTTATTATGAAGGAGCTTAAACAGAAACATCTACTTTTATTATGAAGGAGGAAGAGGAAGAGGAACATCTACTTTTATTTTGAAGGAGGGACACAAACATCTACTTTTATTTTGAAGGAGCTTTAACACAAACATCTACCTTTATTTTGAAGGAGCCTTAACACAAACATCTACTTTTATTATTAAACCGAGTCAGAGTTTATCTCAGCGCCGGCTCCTTAAGTCAACAGCTGACAGGAAGAGGAGGAAGGAGGAGGAGGAGGAGGAGGAGAGGAGCAGGAGGAAGAGGAGGAAGAGGGCGGAGAGGAGGAGGAGCGGCTCTGATGAAGGAGGAGGAGGAGGAGGAGGACCCTGTTTGGTGGAGATGTGGAGGAGGAGTCTGAGTCTGAGTTGTACCTGTGGGGGGGGGCCGTCCCTCAGCGTCCACCGTGGAACAGAAACACTCACTGAAGACGGAGTTGGACGAGTTGGAGAGAGAGCCGGACGCCCCGTCACTCAACTCATAGAAACCTGAGACACAGACAGGAAGTGATGTCATCACACAGACAGGAAGTGATGTCATCACCCGGGAACACATCAACCTTTATTGTGACGGAGCTTCAACAGAAACATGTACCTTTATTGTGAAGGAGGAGACGTACCTGAGCTGGGCCGGCTGTCCGTCTCCAGGTGGGACTCGTCCGTGTCCAGGCGCAGCTCGCTGAGCTGGCGGTCCAGCTCCTGCAGCTGGGACAGGAGTCCCGCGTCCCGCCGCCGCAGACACGTCTGGAACACACGGGGTTAAACCGATCAGCTGCTGATAATCAATCACCCTGATCTGGAGCTCGTTAGCTGTTTGACTCAGCGCTGATGTGGATGTTTGACCACAGACAACACAACACAAAGACACATTTTGAAAGGGCCGCCCTCAGGCCTCAGATGGAAAACATGCGGGTTATGCAGAGCTGCTCAGGTCATGTGCTGCATTCCTGCTGCTGCTGCTGCTGCTCACACACACACACACACACACAGCCTGACCAACAACACAACAATACACACTCACCAATACAACAATTATCAATCAATCAATCAATCAATCAACAACTTTATTGATCCCCAAGGGGCCGGTAGAGCAGCAAGCTGAAGATAAAAGCAAAAACAAACAAAAACAAAGAAGATAAATACGTACACCAATACATCTACCTTTATTCTGAAGGAGCTTTTATTCTGAAGGAGCTTTAATATAAACATCTACCTTTATTCTGAAGGAGCTCTAATATAAACATCTACCTTTATTCTGAAGGAGCTCTAATATAAACATCTACCTTTATTCTGAAGGAGCTTTTATTCTGAAGGAGCTCTAATATAAACATCTACCTTTATTCTGAAGGAGCTCTAATATAAACATCTACCTTTATTCTGAAGGAGCTCTAATATAAACATCTACCTTTATTCTGAAGGAACTTTTATTCTGAAGGAGCTCTAATATAAACATCTACCTTTATTCTGAAGGAGCTCTAATATAAACATCTACCTTTATTCTGAAGGAGCTCTAATATAAACATCTACCTTTATTCTGAAGGAGCTCTAATATAAACATCTACCTTTATTCTGAAGGAGCTCTAATATAAACATCTACCTTTATTCTGAAGGAGCTCTAATATAAACATCTACCTTTATTCTGAAGGAGCTTTTATTCTGAAGGAGCTCTAATATAAACATCTACCTTTATTCTGAAGGAGCTCTAATATAAACATCTACCTTTATTCTGAAGGAGCTCTAATAAACATCTATCAATTCTGAAGGAACTTTTTGATTCTGAAGGAGCTCTAATATAAACATCTACCTTTATTCTGAAGGAGCTCTAATATAAACATCTACCTTTATTCTGAAGGAGCTCTAATATAAACATCTACCTTTATTCTGAAGGAGCTCTAATATAAACATCTACCTTTATTCTGAAGGAGCTTTAATATAAACATCTACCTTTATTCTGAAGGAGCTTTAATATAAACATCTACCTTTATTCTGAAGGAGCTTTAATATAAACATCTACCTTTATTCTGAAGGAGCTTTAATATAAACATCTACCTTTATTCTGAAGGAGCTTTTATTCTGAAGGAGCTCTAATATAAACATCTACCTTTATTCTGAAGGAGCTTTTATTCTGAAGGAGCTTTTATTCTGAAGGAGCTCTAATATAAACATCTACCTTTATTCTCGTATCCTCGTCCCTCATGATAATCAATAATGTCAACATCTGTGTGTTCAGACAGTCAGAGGTCAAAGGTCAAAGCTGTGTGTGTGTGTGTGTGTGTGTGTGTGTGTGTGTGCAGCTGCTCTCTGGAATGAGCTGCATGTTCAGACACACCCGCCTCATCCAGCTGTTCCTCCTGTCAATCACCCGAAGCCCCGCCCACCGACCATACAGGAAGCGACCATGCTCACCATCATCACCACCGTCATGACATCACAGAGTGACAGCGCCTGACATTTCAAAATAAAAGTCTCATTCTGACAGCTCCAAGGTTAAAAGATCAACAGGAAGTGGACCAGGACTAGAACCAGAACCAGGACCAGGACCAGGACCAGGACCAGGACCAGGACCAGGACCAGAACCAGGACCAGGACTAGGACCAGGACCAGGACCAGGACCAGGACCAGGACCATGTGTCCTCAGCTGCTCGGCCTCAGAGCTGAAAGAGGATCTGCAGAGTCTCAGCAGCTCCAAGGAATCTGCATTTGTTACTCAGAGGGGAGTGTGTGTGTGTGTGTGTGTGTGTGTGTGTGTGTGTGTGTGTGTGTGTGTGTGTGTGTGTGTGTGTGTGTGTGTGTGTGTCTGTGTGTGTGTGTGTGTGTGTGTTAATCTGGTCCAGACTCTGCAGCTGCAGCAGAGACCAGAGACCCGGGACCTGGTGGAGGATCTGGTTTCCACTCAGACCGACTCCCATGATGCAACGCTCCAAACTCCACATCAACGTGAGGAACCTGAACGCACCACGGAACCAGGCTGACAACACAACACAACACAACACAACACAACACAACACAACACAACACAACACAACACAACACAACACAACACAACACAACGGCTGAGAACCACCACACACACAACCAGAGACTGAGGAGTCCGAAGGTCTTCATCAGTCTGGTCCTGTTGCCACGGATACGGCAGAGGAAGGACTGTGTGTGTCCAGGTTGATGAACTCACCACACACACACACACACACACACACACACACACACACACACACACACACACACACACACACACACACACACACACACACACACACGAAAAGGGAAGAGAAGACAGAAGGAGGGAGGGAACAGGTCAACTGGATCAAAAGAGGAAGGAAGGAAGGAAGGAAGGAAGGAAGGAAGGAAGGAAGGAAGGAAGGAAGGAAGAAGAAGGAAGGAGAAAGGAAGGAAGGAAGGAAGGAAGGAAGAAGAAGGAAGGAGAAAGGAAGGAAGGAAGGGAGGGAGAAAGGAAGGAAGGATGGAGGAAGTGAAGAGGTTTTGATCTCAGACCAGACTCTACCAGACACCAGACTGACCCCAGCTTCACCTCTGACCTCTGACCTCTGACGTCACTCCACACACCTGAGTCAGACCGGGGTCAGAGGTCGGGGGGTCAGAGGTCAGACAGGTCAGGACCTACCAGCTGTTTCCGGAGCAGCAGGATGTTCTCCTCCAGCTTCTTCTCTTCTTCCTCCTCCTCCTCCTCTTCCTCCGGGTCCTCCGGCTGCTGCAGCTCCAGCGCCGCCCGGACCAGGTCCTCCTGCCGCCGCCGCAGCAGCTCCAGCTCCCGGAGGCCGCAGCCCAGGGCCTCCAGCCGCTCCCGCACCGGGTCCGAGTCCCCGGACAGCGGCATGTCTGCGCTCCCCTCGGCCTCGGTCTGCTGCAGCCTCAGGCTCCGGAGCAGCGGTCCATGCTGCGTTCACGGACCTGGTCAACTGTCCTGCTTCAGTTAACCCGGGTTAACTAGCCGAGTTACACAGACTGTCCTGCAGCTCCGCAGATCAACCGGTGGTCTGCTGGTCCGCCCGCCGGGGTCTCCTGGACCCACAGCGCCGTTAACCCGGACTCTGGTCCCGGTCCAGTCAGGCGGGAGGACCGGGGGTTCTGGTTCCCATCAGGCCGACAGAGAGACGCGGAGGGCGGGCTCAGCTCCGTCCTGAGCTCCGTCCTGCTCCGTCCGGACTGAGACTGACCGAGACCGAGCGAGGCTCCGCGGCGGAGAGCAGGACAAGCCCCGCCCCCTCCACGCTGTCTGACGGAGCACAGCGTCACGTCAGCGACAATGACGTCGAGCGCTTCCTGTGGACACCTTCAAAATAAAACACAAGGCAAAACAGAGAAGACAAAGAACACACAAGTGTTCTAACTGAAGCTAGATATATAACTGGTAATAAGGTCAGAGAAGTATCTTTTAAAATGATTCATAGAATTTACTCCTTTTATATCTATGATTTACCCATCTAAAGGTTTTTTTTTTTACAGCGATTTAATAAAGATATAGATTTAAGCTGCTCTTTCTGTGTGGGACACTCTGAAGATGTCTTTCATTTACTTTGGTCTCAACCAAGTTATGGAAAGATATTTGCAACCTCTTTTCTCCCTGTGCTTTGAACATTTGTTTGGTTTCACTGACAATCCATCTTCTAAAGAAAAACAATATCAACTGTTTCCTCCCTTCAGAGGCTGATGAACTCAAACACAAACTGCAACAAAGTGATAAATAAGAATAGAGACAATAGAAACCAACAGAAGAGACCCTTTGTGTTCATGGACAGCTGTTTTTCCTTAAACTGAAAATACTACATAAAAATACTAAATGAGAACTGTTCTATAGTATTTCTGATTTCAAAATAAAAGCACTGTGTTGTGGTTCCAGTGGGACGTTGCTGCTGAGCTCAGATCAGTGTTCTGGTTTCTGTTTACTATGAATTCTGACGGCGTTCTGGTTCTGGTCTTCTAGCAGATCCAGGAATCACCAAATTCACCAAAATAAAAGTCTTCACCAACATAAAATGTATAAAACAGACATACACAAAAAGAACAATGTTAACTCAACGGCTCGGGGAGTTTGTTGTAAATTATATTCTTGAAATTAAAGCGTTTTATTTGCTTGGTGCTTTTATTGTGACGGAAAGGCCTGTCTCTCTCTCTGGATGAGGTCAGCGGCCCCAGACCAGAGACCAGTGGTCACCTCTGTGGTCTGTCCTCTGCTCTGATTGGCTGCTCAGACACAGAGGTTCTGGTCGACGCCGTGCGACCGCTTCGACTCCACAGGAGCTTTATTTTGAAGGAGACAATCTCACAACTTCCTGTTTGGTTGTGTTAGTCTGTGGGAGTTTGATGCTCAACCCCCTCAGAGCCCCCCCCTCCCCCACCAGGTCCTAAAGCCCCCACTTCCCAACACACACACACACACACGCACCTAGGATGACACACACATACATGAAGACAGATGTCTGAGCAGTGTGTTCACATTTAGCTGTAGCTGATGCAGAGACCTGAGTGTGTGTGTGTGTGTGTGTGTGTGTGTGTGTGTGTGTGTGTGTGTGTGTGTGTGTGTGTGTGTGTGTGTGTGTGTGTGTGCATGTTAATCTCCATTGTTCTCTCTGACCCGCTCCAGTCCTGATCCTGATCCAGATCCAGACCCTGAATGAGTCTTTGTTTCAGTCTGAGCTCCTTAAAGAGTCAGGAGGAGTTAATGAGGTCGACGATGCTGCAGCCTCATTAGCATATTAATGAGGAGCTCATTAATATGCAAATATTAATATGAAAATGCAAAAGAAGAGTCTCATATTAAAGGGGTAGTTCGACATTTAGTCCAACTGTCCCATCACCATAACCCCTATAGTCATAGCAGTAGGTTCGTTACCTTTAATTGTCGGTGCAAGCTATTTTTAGAACGGCGGAGCAGAGCCGTGAGCTGCTCAGAGCTACGCTACGGAGGCTCATTATGGGATTTCTTGGTTTCCCTCATCAAACTCATCAAATACACAATCCAACAACTCCACAACGCTCTGGTGGACAAGTTGTGACCTGCACATTCACCACGCTATGAGATAATAACACAACGTTACCACACAGAGTTGTTTTAGAGGGAAATTCATGTAAAACCTCTGATGCACGTTGCCTTCAGGGACAGTTGTTCATCACCAGTCTCTGTACCAGCAGCATGGAGTCAGATCAGATTAACCCTTTGAACACCTGACCCTCTCCAGCTGCTCCAGGTGCTGCAGAACGGCCTGATGGGAGTTTTTAACAGTGTGTTAAAAACAAGTGTCTTGTGTCAAGAAAGATAAATTCTACTTCTACTTCCTCCCTGCTGTGTGTGTGTGTGTATATGTGTGTGTGTGTGTGTATCTTTATCTCCTTCCGCTGCTACATGAAAGATTCACAGCAGCTGCTGAAGAATTGATAAAGAGCGAAGCTTTGTCTGAAAGGTTGAACCTCCAGAGGACATGACAGTAAACACAACACCACTAAATATTCAGTTGAGGATCCAGCAGCTGGAGCTCCAGGTCTTGGTGGGGTCTGTAGGGGTGGGTGGTCTGCCAGGAGATGACTGTGGTGGGGGGGAATGCTGTAGTCAGTTGAGGATCCAGCAGCAGCAGCTCCAGGTCGGTGGGGGGGGGCTGTGGTGGGGGGGGGGGTCAGTTGAGGATCCAGCAGCAGCAGCTCCAGGTCGGTGGGGGGGGGTTGTGGTGGGGGGGGGGGTCAGTTGAGGATCCAGCAGCAGCTCCAGGTCCTGCTCCTCTGAGCTGATGAATAGATGATGAGAGAACAAAGAGCTGCAGCTCAACCTTTATTTATGGAGCTGGGGCTCAGAGACCCGGGGGGGGGGGGGCACCGTCCATCACTCAGATACACAACTAAACAACACAACAACACAACAACTACACAACTACACAGCTGAGCTCAGAGACACAGGAGACACCGTCCATCACTCAGCTACACAACTACACAACTACACAACAACAACACAACAATAACAACAACACAACACAACAAACTACACAACAACGCTCTTCAATAAGAATAATAAACTTTATTTAAACCCTTTTCAGAACAAATGTCAAAGTAAAAAGTCAAACGATCATCAGCTGGTTACCATGGAGACGACAACAGCTCCAGGTTTTATATCTTCCAGAGAAACAGACCATAAATAATAAATACACACGTGTGTGTGTGTGTGTGTGTGTGTGTGTGTGTGAGATGAGCTTCATTAAAGCTACAAAATTTAACCTTCGTCTGAGAATATTGATCAACTGATCAACACACACACACACACACACACACACACACACACACACACACACACACACACACACACACACACACACACACACACACACACACACATAAAAGGTTTGAAATGTTTCTCACCATCAGTGTGTGTGTGTTTTCTCTCTTTGCAGCTGCAGGCGATGAGTGTGTGTCTGTGTGTGTGTTGTGTTCACTGTCTCGCTGCACTAATCCACTTCCTGCTGATCTGCATCTCCCTGCGTGTGTGTGTGTGTGTGTGTGTGTGTGTGTGTGTGTGCTGACATCAGCTCCCTACGTTGTTATCTTTACGTGTGTGTGTGTGTGTGTGTGTGTGTGTGTGGACTCTCAGGTCAGGAGGTTCTGACCTCTGACCTCAGACCGTGGTGCGTTTGAGGACCGTCGTTAGTTTCAGCGTCTGTCAGAGAACAGGCTCCTCCTCCTCAGTGAAGGCATCGCCGCCTCTAGAAAACATCTTCCTCCTCCTCCTCTTCATCGTGTCCAGCTGCAGAAACACCAGGCTTTATCTTTACATCACGTTACCATGGAAACGATTCATACACACACACAACCTGAGAACACGGTGTGTTACCGTAGAGACCGGTCTTGGTACCAGCCTCCGTCACCAGCCTCCGTCTGTGGCCCAGACCACATTCACCAAAATAAAACGTAGAAACAGACGTAAACTGGTTGAACAACCAAAGCTACACGTTAACGTTAACTCAGCATTAAAGGGATAGTTCACCCAAAATTCAAATGCTCTTAGTCCACATGAGGGGGAGGAGATAAGAGTGAAATATGAATTTTTCAGAGTTAACTTCCTTCTCTGAGTTAACTAACGTCTCAGGGACTCTGCTGTAAGTTATTTCCATATAATGGTTGTCAATGGACACCAGGTTTCCAAAAAACATCCAAATACCTCCATACTGCTGGTCTGTAATGTCCCTCTGGTGTTGAAGCCCCCACAGGAGAAACTGTTCCTCCGTCAGGACAGGGACATTACAGACGAGCAGTGTGGAGGGATCTGGATGTTTGTTGGTGTGTCTTTTTGCACAAAGAAACCTGGTGTCCATTGACAACCATTATATGGACAAATCTGCATGCAGTGGACCCTTCCTGTCGAATCAACTCAGAGGAGGATCCGGACGGAGGACCAGTCAAAACTCTAATCTCTTAAAGTCCACATGGAAAAAGGGTCAGAACAAGATCAATGTTTGATTAACATTATTTATTTTTTTATTAATAAGTTTAACGTTCCAAAACGTCTCGGGGACTCTGCTGTAAGTTATATTCCTGAAATTTCACTGCATTTTATCAGCGTGGTGCTTTTATTTTGAAGTTGTCATCTTACTGATCAGAGGTCAGGTTTGGTTTTACAGACCATAATGAGTTGGTCTGACACACGACGACAGAGAAGAAGAACTCTAGGATCAGGGTTCCAGCTGCTGACTTTTGACTGTTCTTAAATATAGTTTTCCATGTGTTTACCACGATGGAAAAGTGGACAACCATTTTCCAGGTTTTCCAGGACTCGTGGGAACGCTGGATACGTTGGCTCTAACTTCATCTGACAGACTGAAACATCCCATAGTTCCACTGAGCAGCTGACCCAGTGGAGCTGTTGCTATAGAGACATGGTGGAACTGGTTGGTTGGTCTGGGCTCAGACACACACACACACACACACACACACACACACACACACACACACACACACACACACACACACACACACACACACACACACACACACACACACACACACACACACACACACACACACACACAGACACACAGTAACAATACACTAAAACAACTCAGTGTAAACATTACCATGTATGGAGACGATGCTGTCACTGTGTGTGTGTGTGTGTGTGTGTGTGTGTGTGTGTGGCGCCCTCTGCTGGACGACAGAGGGAACTGTTTCTGATAATGGATCAATAATCAGTAGCTCTGAGCAGCTCACGGCTCTGCTCCGCCGTTCTAAAAATAGCTTGCACCGACAATTAAAGGTAAGGACCCTCCTGCTGTGACTATAGGGGTTATGGTGATGGGACAGTCTGACTAAATGTTGAACTGTCCCTTTAACAGAGGTTGGTGTGTCCTACCTGTGTGTGTGGAGGCTCTGACCAGAGGAGACGGTGACAGGTCAGAGGTCAGCGTCCCGTGTGGCTCCGTCATCAGGTCGCCCACGGTAACGTCTGACACGTCTGAGGAGACACAGGTCAGAGGTCGTCTTAGTTACAGTTACATTAGTAACTAGTTACATAATGTAACTAATGTAACTAGTTACTAATGTAACTAATGTAACTAGTTACTCTGACAGGAGAGGAGATGCTCAGAACTGGAACAAACCAGACGGATCCAGTTCTGGTTCAGCGACTCTGAGGAGCGACGGAGCCAAGATGGCCGCCGCCGCGTGGTTCTGCTTCATGGTACCTGAGGCGCTCTGACCCCGACGGGCCACCGTAGTCCAGACGGGCTTCACCTCCCCCACACTCACATCCTGGTCCTGCTGCCCCCCCCACGAGCCCTGACCACACACACACAGGAGGTCAGAGGTCACAGAGTGTATGTGTGTGTGTGTGTGTGTGTGTGTGTGTGTGTGTGTGTGTGTGTACCTCCGGCGGCGGCCTCTCTCCTCGCGCGGTGACTTCCTGCTCCATCTTCACCAGCAGCAGGTCGTGACCTCTGACCTGTCCTTCACTGGGGGGGTCGTCGTCCTGGAGACAGACAGACACACAGGTGACATCCCAGAAATACACAAACAACCAACGCACCTTCAAACCAGAGACACGTCTGGAGAAGAAGTGGTTCGACTTCAACCACACGAAGTTGTTGTTTTTTTAATTGAGAAAAAAAAAGTAAAATTTTACAAAAAATCATAGAAAACGCAGTAAGTTTGTTCTATTGGGTACACCTGAGTAGTAGTACTAGTAGTAGTAGTAGTAGTAGTAGTAGTAGTAGTACTAGTAGTACTAGTAGTAGTAGTATGTGACTCACCAGCTGCAGCAGAGAGCTGGACACGCTGCTGACGTCCTCGTCCTCCGACACTGACACACACACACACACACACACACACACACACACACACACACACACACACACACACACACACACACACACACACACACCTGGTCAGACTGGTGAGCGTGTGACATCATCATGACATCACTTCAGGCATCGGTCTTCCTGGGTACCTGTTGTCATGGCGACCCCCTGGCTCACGCTGAGCAGCAGCTCCCCCTCTGAGATGTGTCTCAGCGCCGTGGTTACCGTGCTGCTGCTGCTGCTGCTGCTGCTGGGGGGGGGGGAGGACTCTGAGGAGCTGGGGGGGGGCGACCCTGGTCCTGGTCCTGGTCCTGGTCCTGGTCCTGGTCCTGGATCAGGCTGAG
>CM064887.1:26466649-26479149 GCA_030347415.2 Decapterus maruadsi
TTTGCATGAATTTCCCTCTAAAACAACTCTGTGTGGTAACGTTCCTGTAACTGTCAAGGGAATCTGTAGTGTGGTTAGCCTAGCTTAGCATAAAGACTGGGGATGGAGGGAAAGTGTTAGCTGAGGTCACCTGAACGTCTGTGGACAACGAGCTGATCCAGGCGTCCACCGTCTTCTGGACCCGGACCTCCTGGGTCCAGTCCCTGCAGAGGACACAGAATAAAACCAAGCTAGGAGTTAGCAGTTAGCCTCTTAGCTCCATGTAGCAGACAGGAAGTGAACCCTAACTTTAGCATGTTGTTAGCAGTAGCATTAGCCACCTGTTAGCAGCTCAGTTAGCTTCTCGTTAGCTCCTTGATTATAAAAACAAAGCTAAGGGAAACTTTAGCATATTGTTAGCAGTAGCATTAGCCACCTGTTAGCAGCCAGCGCCTCCAGCTGGCGGGTCAGAACCGCTCCGGTCTGGACTCTCAGCAGCTCCTCCAGGTTCTCCTCCAGAACCTTCTTCTGCCTCCGGACCTGACGCAGAACCTGACCCGCCTCCTCCAACAGGGACGGAACCACAGGAACCTTCTGGACCAGCACCGACCGGGACTGGGACTCTGTCAGATGGTGGCGGGTCTGGTTCTGTTGGGACTGGTTCTGTTGGGTCTGGTGGTTTTGATGGGTCTGTATTTGTTGGAACTGGTTCTGTTGGGTCTGGTGGTTTTGATGGGTCTGGTTCTGTTGGAACTGGTTCTGTTGGGTCTGGTGGTTTTGATGGGTCTGTATTTGTTGGAACTGGTTCTGTTGGGACTGGTGGTTCTGTTGGGTCTGGTGGTTTTGATGGGACTGGTTCTGTTGGGACTGGTGGTTCTGTTGGGTCTGGTGGTTTTGATGGGACTGGTTCTGTTGGGTCTGGTGGTTTTGATGGGTCTGGTGGTCTGGTGGAGGCCCGGTAGCTTCTGGAGACTCTTCTGGCTGCTGGAAAACAGGAAGTGTTTCAGGCTCCAGATCAAACCAACAACTGGTCCTGGTTCTGGTTCTGGTTCTGGTTCTATGGTTCTGGTTCTGGTTCTGGTTCTGGTTCTATGGTTCTGGTTCTATGGTTCTGGTTCTATGGTTCTGGTTCTATGGTTCTGGTTCTGGTTCTATGGTTCTGGTTCTGGTTCTATGGTTCTGGTTCTATGGTTCTGGTTCTGGTTCTGGTTCTATGGTTCTGGTTCTATGGTTCTGGTTCTGGTTCTGGTTCTGGTTCTATGGTTCTGGTTCTATGGTTCTGGTTCTGGTTCTATGGTTCTGGTTCTATGGTTCTGGTTCTATGGTTCTGGTTCTGGTTCTATGGTTCTGGTTCTATGGTTCTGGTTCTGGTTCTATGGTTCTGGTTCTGGTTCTATGGTTCTGGTTCTATGGTTCTGGTTCTGGTTCTGGTTCTATGGTTCTGGTTCTATGGTTCTGGTTCTGGTTCTATGGTCCTGTTTCTGGTTCTGGTTCTATGGTTCTGGTTCTATGGTTCTGGTTCTGGTTCTATGGTCCTGGTTCTGGTTCTGGTTCTATGGTTCTGGTTCTGGTTCTGGTTCTATGGTTCTGGTTCTATGGTTCTGGTTCTGGTTCTGGTTCTGGTTCTATGGTTCTGGTTCTATGGTTCTGGTTCTATGGTTCTGGTTCTGGTTCTGGTTCTGGTTCTATGGTTCTGGTTCTGATTCTGGTTCTATGGTTCTGGTTCTGGTTCTGGTTCTATGGTTCTGGTTCTGGTTCTATGGTTCTGGTTCTGGTTCTATGGTTCTGGTTCTATGGTTCTGGTTCTATGGTTCTGGTTCTGGTTCTATGGTTCTGGTTCTATGGTTCTGGTTCTATGGTTCTGGTTCTGGTTCTATGGTTCTGGTTCTGGTTCTATGGTTCTGGTTCTATGGTTCTGGTTCTATGGTTCTGGTTCTATGGTTCTGGTTCTGGTTCTATGGTTCTGGTTCTATGGTTCTGGTTCTATGGTTCTGGTTCTATGGTTCTGGTTCTATGGTTCTGGTTCTGGTTCTATGGTTCTGGTTCTGGTTCTGGTTCTATGGTTCTGGTTCTGGTTCTGGTTCTGGTTCTATGGTTCTGGTTCTATGGTCCTGGTTCTGGTTCTATGGTTCTGGTTCTGGTTCTGGTTCTATGGTTCTGGTTCTATGGTTCTGGTTCTGGTTCTATGGTTCTGGTTCTGGTTCTGGTTCTATGGTTCTGGTTCTGGTTCTATGGTTCTGGTTCTGGTTCTATGGTTCTGGTTCTATGGTTCTGGTTCTGGTTCTATGGTTCTGGTTCTATGGTTCTGGTTCTGGTTCTATGGTTCTGGTTCTGGTTATGGTTCTGGTTCTATGGTTCTGGTTCTGGTTCTGGTTCTATGGTTCTGGTTCTATGGTTCTGGTTCTATGGTTCTGGTTCTGGTTCTATGGTTCTGGTTCTATGGTTCTGGTTCTGGTTCTATGGTTCTGGTTCTATGGTCCTGTTTCTGGTTCTGGTTCTATGGTTCTATGGTCCTGGTTCTGGTTCTGGTTCTATGGTTCTGGTTCTGGTTCTATGGTTCTGGTTCTATGGTTCTGGTTCTGGTTCTATGGTTCTGGTTCTGGTTCTGGTTCTATGGTTCTGGTTCTGGTTCTATGGTTCTGGTTCTATGGTTCTGGTTCTATGGTTCTGGTTCTGGTTCTGGTTCTATGGTTCTGGTTCTAGTTCTGGTCCTGGTTCTGGTTCTGGTCCTGGTTCTGGTTCTATGGTTCTGGTCCTGGTCCTGGTTCTGGTCCTGGTCCTGGTTCTGGTTCTGGTTCTATGGTTCTGGTTCTATGGTCCTGGTTCTGGTTCTATGGTTCTGGTTCTGGTTCTATGGTTCTAGTTCTGATTCTATGGTTCTGGTTCTGGTTCTGGTTCTGGTTCTATGGTTCTGGTTCTATGGATCTGGTTCTGGTTCTGGTTCTATGGTTCTGGTTCTGGTTCTGGTTCTATGGTTCTGGTTCTGGTTCTGGTTCTATGGTCCTGGTCCTGGTTCTGGTTCTGGTCCTGGTTCTGGTTCTGTTTCTGGTTCTATGGTTCTGGTTCTGGTTCTGGTTCTATGGTCCTGGTCCTGGTTCTGGTTCTGGTTCTGGTTCTGGTTCTATGGTCCTGGTTCTATGGTTCTGGTTCTATGGTTCTGGTTCTGGTTCTGGTTCTGGTTCTGGTTCTATGGTTCTGGTTCTATGGTTCTGGTTCTGGTTCTGGTTCTATGGTTCTGGTTCTATGGTTCTGGTTCTATGGTTCTGGTTCTGGTTCTATGGTTCTGGTTCTGGTTCTATGGTTCTGGTTCTATGGTTCTGGTTCTGGTTCTATGGTTCTGGTTCTGGTTCTATGGTTCTGGTTCTGGTTCTGGTTCTGGTTCTGGTTCTGGTTCTGGTTCTGGTTCTATGGTTCTGGTTCTATGGTTCTGGTTCTGGTTCTGGTTCTGGTTCTGGTTCTATGGTTCTGGTTCTATGGTTCTGGTCCTGGTTCTGGTTCTGGTTCTGGTTCTGGTTCTATGGTTCTGGTTCTGGTTCTGGTTCTATGGTTCTGGTTCTGGTTCTATGGTTCTGGTTCTGGTTCTGGTTCTATGGTTCTGGTTCTATGGTTCTGGTTCTATGGTTCTGGTTCTGGTTCTATGGTTCTGGTTCTATGGTTCTGGTTCTGGTTCTATGGTTCTGGTTCTATGGTTCTGGTTCTATGGTTCTGGTTCTGGTTCTATGGTTCTGGTTCTGGTTCTATGGTTCTGGTTCTATGGTTCTGGTTCTATGGTTCTGGTTCTGGTTCTATGGTTCTGGTTCTATGGTTCTGGTTCTATGGTTCTGGTTCTGGTTCTATGGTTCTGGTTCTGGTTCTATGGTTCTGGTTCTATGGTTCTGGTTCTATGGTTCTGGTTCTATGGTTCTGGTTCTGGTTCTATGGTTCTGGTTCTATGGTTCTGGTTCTATGGTTCTGGTTCTGGTTCTATGGTTCTGGTTCTATGGTTCTGGTTCTATGGTTCTGGTTCTGGTTCTATGGTTCTGGTTCTATGGTTCTGGTTCTATGGTTCTGGTTCTGGTTCTATGGTTCTGGTTCTATGGTTCTGGTTCTATGGTTCTGGTTCTGGTTCTATGGTTCTGGTTCTGGTTCTGGTTCTATGGTTCTGGTTCTGGTTCTATGGTTCTGGTTCTATGGTTCTGGTTCTGGTTCTATGGTTCTGGTTCTATGGTTCTGGTTCTGGTTCTATGGTTCTGGTTCTGGTTATGGTTCTGGTTCTATGGTTCTGGTTCTGGTTCTGGTTCTATGGTTCTGGTTCTATGGTTCTGGTTCTATGGTTCTGGTTCTGGTTCTATGGTTCTGGTTCTATGGTTCTGGTTCTGGTTCTATGGTTCTGGTTCTATGGTCCTGTTTCTGGTTCTGGTTCTATGGTTCTGGTTCTATGGTTCTGGTTCTGGTTCTATGGTTCTGGTTCTGGTTCTATGGTTCTGGTTCTATGGTTCTGGTTCTGGTTCTATGGTTCTGGTTCTGGTTCTGGTTCTATGGTTCTGGTTCTGGTTCTATGGTTCTGGTTCTATGGTTCTGGTTCTGGTTCTATGGTTCTGGTTCTGGTTCTGGTTCTATGGTTCTGGTTCTAGTTCTGGTCCTGGTTCTGGTTCTAGTCCTGGTTCTGGTTCTATGGTTCTGGTCCTGGTCCTGGTTCTGGTCCTGGTCCTGGTTCTGGTTCTGGTTCTATGGTTCTGGTTCTATGGTCCTGGTTCTGGTTCTATGGTTCTGGTTCTGGTTCTATGGTTCTAGTTCTGATTCTATGGTTCTGGTTCTGGTTCTGGTTCTGGTTCTGGTTCTATGGTTCTGGTTCTATGGATCTGGTTCTGGTTCTGGTTCTATGGTTCTGGTTCTGGTTCTGGTTCTATGGTTCTGGTTCTGGTTCTGGTTCTATGGTCCTGGTCCTGGTTCTGGTTCTGGTCCTGGTTCTGGTTCTGGTTCTGGTTCTATGGTTCTGGTTCTGGTTCTGGTTCTATGGTCCTGGTCCTGGTTCTGGTTCTGGTTCTGGTTCTGGTTCTATGGTCCTGGTTCTATGGTTCTGGTTCTATGGTTCTGGTTCTGGTTCTGGTTCTGGTTCTGGTTCTGGTTCTATGGTCCTGGTTCTGGTTCTGGTTCTACTCACCGTCAGCAGCTGCTTCATCTCAGTCTTCAGACGGTCCATCTCCCTCAGCACCTCATTGGCTCTCCTCGCCGCTGCCTGGCTCTGATTGGCCGAGGACTGGGGGTGAGTTCCTTCAGGTGGTGGGGTTACCGTGGAGACGCTGGGAGCGCCACGACGACGACGGTCACCTCTGAATGACATCATCAGAGAGCAGAGTTCAGTGTGTGTGTGTGTGTATGTGTGTGTGTGTGTCATCACTCTACAAGAAAAGGACATGTTTATTTCTTTTGGACAAAGACATGTTTATCCCGCTGGGAGCAGAATGAAAACCCAGCCTGGATCAGTTCAACAGGCAACGACAATAAAAGACATTCAAAATAAAACAGCTATGAAAACAAACTCAAAAGAGTCGACAAAACCCTCTGGAAGTGTTTCTGTTAAGAAGACCATCTCTACCTTCATGTTCATGTGATGCATAATGTTGATCAGTGCTTAGATCATCCTGTCATACTAATAGATAGATCATGATGTCATACTAATCTCATGTCAATAAAGCACACCAAAAAAAAGCGCACACACATAAATGTGAGCAGACAGTCTGATGCTGCTGCTGTTGCTAGGTGACAGCTCGGTGGGTTCCCGTGGCGACAGTGAGAGGGGACAGAAGCATCATTCAGAACAACCCCCCCCCCCCGGCGATGGTTACGTGACATCACTACCTGAGGAGCTGCTGCTCATGAATATTAATGAGCTGTGACCTTCTCCTTCACTTTGTCCTTGTGCTTTCCCATCACCCCCCCTCCCTCGCCCCCTCCTCCCCCTCCCTCGCCCCCTCCTCCCCCTCTCTCTTTCCTCTCCCTCTGTCATTCATTCATTCATTCATTCTCTACACCGTTCATCCTGCACTAGGGTCATCTATCTCAGCTGAATTGGGGCGAGAGGCGGGGCTTAACCTGGACAGCTCGCCGTCTATGACAGGGCCGACATATGTCTCTGGAGTGTGGGAGGAAGCCAGAGAACCCAGAGAGAACCCAGAGAGAACCCGGAGAGAACCCGGAGAGAACCCGGAGAGAACCCGGAGAGAACCCTCACATGCACGGGGAGAACCTGCAAACAGAAGCGGCGGGTTCCAACCACAACCCTCTCGCCACCGCGCCGCCCGACCTCTGGCAATTCAATTCAATTCAATGAAATGTCTCTTTATGCTCATGAACGTTACATCAAGAATCAATGAAACAATGACCCCCCCCCCCTCTCCCCAGTTGCTATAGAAACTAAATGTGGACCTGATGGAGCGATGTGGTCTAAACATGGCCGCTCATCTCTCAGCCAGAGGGGGGGGGGGGGTTAGTGCTTACATCATCATCTATAAATGGAGCTGATGCTGTGAGACGAGGGAGGACACACACACACACACACACACACACACACACACACACACACACACACACACACACACACACACACACACACACACACACACATTCCTCAGTGCTGCTGTTTTTTTATACATGGAGGCTTGTAACCACGGCAACCGCCGCATCCCATACAGCATCAGAGGCGAAAGAGAGACTGTGTACACACACAGACACACACACACACTGCAGTCTGTGTGTGTGTGTTGCATGCACACATGCACACACACAGTCAAGGGCATCTTAAAGGACCATTCCGGGTAAATTCCCCTCAGGCTGTTTGTTCCTGACATTCCAGGTCTAACAGAAGGAATCTGAAGGTTTCCAGTTTAATGTGTCTGTCCCCGCATCGCCACGGCAACGATGAATGGCAGCAGATTGAAGTTGTGCTGCTGAGGCTGTTTCCATCCCTCAGACTGATGTTGAGACAGACCATAATGACCTTCAGATTCCTGCTGTTAGGAACATTTGACCAGAATTGTCCTTTAACCATCACTGTCCACACAGTCAGGTGTTGTTGGTCAAAGAGACAAAGCTGCAACGCAACAACAACACAACTGATGGACCAGGTTCAGGTTCAGGTTCTGGTCCTGGTCCTGGTTCTGGTTCAGGATCCAGTGAATCCTCATCAGGTTAATTAACAGTTACAGAGTCCTGGTCCTGGTCCTGGTTCTGGTTCTGGTTCTGGTTCTGGTCCTGGTTCTGGTCCTGGTTCTGGTTCTGGTTCTGGTTCTGGTTCTGGTTCTGGTTCTGGTTCTGGATCCAGTGAATCCTCATCAGGTTAATTAACAGTTACAGAGTCACATGACGTCCTGTCGGGTCTCTCACACACACACACACACACACACACACACACACACACACACACCGTAGGTAGAGATGTGTGTGTGTGTGTGCCGTGGCTGCGGCGCTGCTGCTGCTCTGTGATTGGTCGACAGGAGGACCAGGTCTGTGCTGCTGCTCTGTGATTGGTCGACAGGAGGACCAGGTCTGTGCTGCTGCTCTGTGATTGGTCGACAGGAGGACCAGGTCTGTGCTGCTGCTCTGTGATTGGTCGACAGGAGGAGCAGGTCTGTGCTGCTGCTCTGTGATTGGTCGACAGGAGGACCAGGTCTGTGCTGCTGCAGTGAAGCTGCAGACAAAGACTCCATCCTGCCTGCAGCTGTGGTCTCCGTGGTAACCACCAGCCAATACCACGCTGCTGCTCGCTGCCCCCTCCCCTGGCGTGACACACACACACACACACACACACACACGTTCATGTATGTTGGCGTGTTGCAGCTCCGTAGTCATGTGACCTGGTTGATACCAACGAGTTTATTACAACGGACGGCGCTCCAAGGCACGTTACACCGTCACCACGGCAACAGAACAGGAGAATAAAAGGCTGTGATGTCACGGCGACGAAAGAGGAGTTTGATTTGATTTTATTGCAGTAAAAACAACAAGAGTAAAAAAACAGTTACACAGCTGGTCCAGCATCACCATGACAACGACACCCACAGGAGAACATCTACACATCTTCACCATCATCACCATGGAAACGGCTGCTCTTTGATCCTGCACCCATCACTTTCACTATTGACTAGGCATTGATGATTCATTCATTACATCTGATTGGACCTGGACATTTCCCATGATGCTTTGCTGCCAAACGAACGTCAACACTGAAACTACAACTGACGGCTGCTGCTGTTGCCACGGTTGCTAGGCTACGGCGATGGTGACCAGGATGATGAGGTCACACTGAAGCGTTTCCACGGTGACCTCATCAATGACCTGAGGGGACCAGCGATCGGCGCCGCCCTGCAGGTGAACTGTTGTGTTCAGGATCCACACAACACTGTAGGAAAACACAGCGCTGGGTCGTCCACCTGGTTCTACCGAGCACACCATCAATAATCACAGTTATTGATCGCTGTTTAACAGTAAAATGTTTGTCACAGAGGGAAAAACCACCGAGTGATCAGTGATCCGATCAGATTCTATCGATTAAAGACAGAACATATCGATCGGCTCTTCTTTGTCTGTTCTGACTCTTTATGATTTATTATTATTTATTCATCAGATCAATAATCAATCAAAGATCAGCTGATCAGTCTGGATTCATGGTGCAATAATCTATTTATTGATCTATTGGTGTTTAGTCTGTTGTTGACGTGTGTCTGGACCGTGACACAGCGGGGGGGGGGGGGGCACCCGACCTTTATCATCACTACTGATTCATCTGGCGATTCTTCTCTAAACCATTGATCGATCAGTCGTTTGGTCAATAAGATGTTAAAACATCAACAGTGTTTGTCCTCAAACCACAGAGACTCAGAACAAAGAAACAGAAATATTCACATTGAGAAGCTGAAGGAGAATCTGGATCAGACTGATGATCAGCTGATCGATTACTATTGACAGGTTGTTGCAGCTCTAGAATCAAGTCAATCTGTTCTGATGAATGAATCGATACTGGATCAAAGAGCGTCAGGTTTCCATGGAGACGCAGACTGACCGTGTTCACATCTACATTTAACCCAGAGAGGAAGAGCCCCCCCCCCCTCCCCCTCCTCCTCCTCAGAGCCGGCCCGAGGTGTCAGACAATTGAGCCGCCCCCCCCCCCGGGCCAACAGGCAACAAAATGTTTTAAATTGTAATGTGTAACTTTTTAGAGCAACATTGTGTAAAACTGTTGTTGCAGTTTGTTTTTAAACCTGGCGGTAGCGACGTCACCGTAGCGACGTCACCGTAGCGACGTCACCGTAGCGACGTCACCGTAGCAACGTCACCGGTGGAGCTCAGAGAAATCACCACATTACAACAACGTAGTCAAAATATAATGACATCACTCATTGTTTACACCAATAAGTATCTATTAATACAGTCACCCCCAGGTGGAGCTCAGAGAAATCACCACATTACAACAACGTAGTCAAAATATAATGACATCACTCATTGTTTACACCAATAAGTATCTATTAATACAGGAGCAGCTATCGACCCCCCAGGGAAGGTTTACTGTCGTCTACCAGATGTTTACGTTTATTTTAATCGTGTTTTTGTTGTTGTTTTTTTCATCACATGACAGCATAACATTTAAACTCCAACCAGGTCAGTGTTTAGGAATCATTACCATTCATTCATTAACGGTGACGTCGCTACCGGCCAGTAATGCATGAAACAGTGTTATTGGCAGTAACAGAGGGGGGGACGGGGGCAAAAAGGGGGGGCCAAAGTAAAGGTTTTGCCCCGGGCCCCGTGGAGTCTTGTTCCGGCCCTGCTCCTCAGTCTCTCTCCTTCTTCACCTTCACGTCTCCGGCCCTGCTGGAACGGGAAGGAACGCAGCGTTAGACAAAACCACCTGATCACTGATATCTGCTTTAATTGTTAAACAACGGTGAGGTTTAGCCAGTAACAGAGGGGGGGGCCCGTAGCCTCTGGCCCCCCTGCTGCTGCAGTCTGGTTCCGGCTCCGGCCCTGCTGCTGCTGCTGCTGCTCAGTCTCTCTCCTTCTTCACCTTCACGTCTCCGGCCAGGATGGTGGCGATCTCCCCCTGCATGAAGGCCCAGGGCACGTTGGAGCCCAGCAGGGGGCACTTGTCCCCGCTGGGGCAGTACACCTCGCCCCCCCCCGAGCCCCCGCCCCCCCCCTGGGCCTTGATGCTCTCTCTGGAGCAGGGGAAGCAGAACTTGTGTCCGGGGACGGAGGGACACTGGACGAAGTGCGTGTCCTCCAGCCGCTCGTGGCAGATGGTGCAGCAGAGGGGGGGGGCGGCGGCGGCCATGGGGGGGGAGTCGGCCACGTGGACCTGGTGGTCGATGCCCCCCCCTCCTACTCCTCCGACGGGGGTCTGTGGGTCTCCGTTGCGGGAGGAGAGGCGCCGTTGGCCGGACACGGAGGGGGGGGGAGACACCGAGTCCCGGTCCTTGTTGGGGGGGGGGGAGAGCGTGTCCGCCACCGACATGAGCGCGGCCATCGGGGACTGTCCGTTCTGCTCCGGGGGGGTCAGGGCCGGGTGTCCGGGCGGCGGCCCCCCCATGGAGAGCCTCAGCGCCTCCGTCTGGCTGTTGATCCACTGCTGCCCCCCCCCCTCCAAGGAGTCCGGCTCCGGGGAGGAGGAGGAGGGGGGGGCTTTCCGCTTCCTCACCCCCCCGGGTCTGGAGCCGCCGCCGCTGCCCGAGGCCAGAGCCCGGCCCGGGAGCAGCAGGGAGGGGGGGGGCAGCGGGGGCAGGGGGGGGTAGGCTCCGTCGGCGTGCGGCTGTGGCAGCATGTCGCCCCCCCCCAGCCCCTCCCTGAAGACCCTCAGAGCCTCGGGCAGCAGGTCCCCCAGCAGCCGCCAGTCCCCCCCCCTCCGCTCGTACTCCAGGTACTTGAACCCGGAGCTGAGGCCGCGGCCCCCCTCCCTCAGGCAGTCCTGGTACATCTGCCTCGCCACGCCGGACGCCGACGAGAACACGCTGCCGGAGCCCACGGGGTACTCGATGAAGATCTTCAGCTCGTGGTCCAGACCCCCCGGCCCCCCCAGACCCCCCGGCCCCCCCAGACCAGGACCAGGACCAGGACCCGGACCCGGTTTGGACACGGCGTCGAAGGCGAGCACGCGGCCCAGCAGCGCGTGGTCCTTCTTGAAGCGGACGGTGAACGGCGTGCAGCCGGACAGGGCGACCAGCGTGTCCCGGACCGGCGCCGGCACCGCCCCCCCTCGGGCCCCCCCCCAGTCCTCCTGCCGGTTCCGGAGCGACTCGCTCAGCTCGGCCAGGACCTCCGCGTTACGCTGCTTCTCCTTCAGGTCCCGGTCCTGGTCGCTGCTGGACGCCGAGGCCGGGCGCTTCCCCCCCGGCTCCGGCAGCCCCCCCTGTCCGGGCAGACCCCCCCCCTGTCCGGGCAGACCCCCCCCCTGTCCGGGTCCGGCTCTGCCCCCCAGGCCGAGCGGTCCCGGTCCTGGTCCTGGTCCCGGTCCGTTCAGCAGCGTCTGTGGCAGCAGGTTCGGGGGTACGGTCACCAGCCCCCCCACGTGGCCCCCCCGGCTCCGAGAGTTCGGGCTCTGCCGGTTCAGCTCGGGGGGGCCGTCGTCCGGTTTGAACCCGTTGTGCATCCGGTAGGACTCGAACCTGGTCCTGGACTCAGAGTAGCGGTCCAGTCCGGGCTGCGGCCCCCCCGGCCCCCCCGGCTCCTTCAGCACCGCCTGGCTCCTGGCGGGGGGCGGCAGGGGCGGGGGGGGCACTCGGACCTCCTGGAAGCCGTGCGCGCGCTTCAGGTGGCGCGCGCTCTCGATGACGAACTCGATCCGGTCCGCGCCCTCGTAGTTGACGCAGCCGCGACAAACCGGCTCCGTGAAGTCCTGGACCAGGGCCCAGGGCCGCCGCGGCAGGTCGCACAGGTAGCAGGCCTGCCTCTGTCTGCGGGGGGGGGAGCAGGACGAGGAGCAGGAGGAGGAGGAGAGCTGGGGGGAGGACATGGTGCCTCAGCCCGGTGCTCTGCCCCTCCCTCCCGGCGGAGCAGCGACTCTCTGCCCGGTGCTCTGCCTCTCCCTCCCGGCGGAGCAGCGACTCTCTGCCCGGTGCTCTGCCCCTTCCTCCCGGCGGAGCAGCGACTCTCTGCCCGGTGCTCTGCCTCTCCCTCCCGGCGGAGCAGCGACTCTCTGCCCGGTGCTCTGCCTCTCCCTCCCGGCGGAGCAGCGACTCTCTGCCCGGTGCTCTGTCTCTCCCTCCCGGCGGAGCAGCGACTCTCAGGCAAGGCAGTTGTATTTGTATAGCCCGGTTTTTTTTGTTGTTTTTTTTACCACCAGTTTGCCTCAAAGGGCTTTACATCAGATCATAACAACATCCTCTGTCCGTAGACCCTCACATCCACTGAGGAGAAACTCCATGGAAAACCCTTTAACAGGGAAAAATCGGACTCCCTGCCCGGTGCTCTGCCTCTCCCTCCGGGCGGAGCAGCGACTCCCTGCCCGGTGCTCTGCCTCTCCCTCCGGGCGGAGCAGCGACTCTCTCCCC